>CM045458.1:9248536-9439390 GCA_024666655.1 Dascyllus trimaculatus
AAAATATTAAATCACATGGCTGACATCATTTTATACATTTTTCTGTTAACAAATCCCATGAAAAGACTAATTTGTCCTCTCACTATTTCCTGACTGTCCTCCTCTGTTTGTGGCTCTCAGACTCAGGCCCATAGTGAAGAAAAGAACAATGTTCATGGTTATATAGTTTATTTTTTGGATAACCCAAAAAGTAATAATAAATAATTCCTAAAATAGCTGGAGGCAGTAAAAAAAAGAAAGAAAAAAAAGGCATTTGTTGGGGATTATTTTCATCAGTTCATATTTAGTGCTCTAGTCAGCTCATTTAGCAGCAGGATGCTAAATGAATGGTTGTGAAGCAGCGTGCCATCCAGTTCAACAGTGTAGCTGATATATTTTGACTGCATTTGTAAAACAACCAATAAGCTATAATTTGTTTTAAAAAAAGAAGTAGAAGAAAGTAGAGGTCTTTTTTTTTACACAAGATTTACTGACATGAGCAAATAGAGCATCATTAGACCTCCTTTAAAATCCTTTAAAATCAGTCTGTGCATCCTGACCTGTTAGTGTCCAGGACAGCCATGAAATCTGGGAAAGATATCTTTTGCTTCTACATAAATATTCACTTGAACAGAGTCAAAACAGCAGAAAACCTGTTCCTGTCTCTAGAACAGCATGACTGAATATACAACAGACTGGTATCTGAGTTAACTGACTTGCCTGCAGCATGATCCAAAGGTAAGGAGACACTGTAGCAGGTTCAGCAATAGGCTCTTGCTAATATGCAAAACTATTTGTGCTTAGCACCAAACACATTATGGCTACAATACGGTAAAATATGATGTGGCATGAGATACAGTATTGTTTGTTAAAAGCAGCATTACCAGTCCCTTTATACAGACTGATATGAATGTCATCTTATAGTGTATGAGTATGAACCATCATATACTATTGTTTGGAGTTCTGTTTACCAACAATCATGTCCCAATTCAACAAAAACATGTGCTCAGTTGCATTTTGATTGCATTTGATTGCGAAGCAACAAACTGAGTATTACATTCTTACTGTCACTCCTTTTCAGCAACCAATCCTTTTGTATGTTAGATGGGGCAGGAACTGTCACCCTGGTAACCCAGAAAATGGAAGGTAACCTTAGAAACGAGTGGTGAAAATGTCTGTTTTAACCCAAAGCATGGCATTTTATTAAACCTAATCAATTTGTTATGGTGGCTGAACCTAATCAAGTGTAAGAAGAATGTTCTCACAATGGTGTAAGTTCTGTGCTGGACTGATGCCGTCTCCACCAATCTAACCTCCCAATGTGGACTCTGTGGCTCTTTCAAACTGGAAACATGCATTACTTTGTTTTGGTTCTGTTGCATTGCACCGTACTTTCTGTGAAACAGGATTGATTTTTCCAAGTGATAAACTGATTTTGCATGATAGTTTAATGCTTAAGAGTGCACAGTATATCTTCAACGCATGCTGCATCTATATTGATATAACTAAAGAGTAATACTGAAGCTATGCTAGTAATGTGTCTCTTTAGGGATTACAGTAACAGTCATAATGGCTGGATTAACCTCCTCAGGGGCCCAGGAGAAAATAACATATATTTTGGCACCTATTAGCCCCCATTATACATAGCACTCATTATTTTCACAGACATCAAGAAACCAAAAAATTCAAGAAATCTAATGGTAGCAGTTTTTAAATAGAATTTCAGGCGATTGTGCACAAGATTTACTTGAAGCCCCTCTCTGGTCTTTGATGTAACCCCTACAAAGTCATCTCTGAGTATTAAACTTACATTTTTAGAAGTTTTTTCCCATGAAAATAATCCTGCCCTACCTTAAAGTAGCTTCGCTGTAACTCTAGACTGCTGCTTCTTGCGTGAACATACAGAAGTCCCTGCCTCTAGCTAACATTCGACCCTGCTCAAACACTGTAAAACTACTCTATGCTGCATAATGCCAAGTTGTAAAGCTGGAGTAACTCCAATATATATGTTTGAGCTGAAAATCAAGTCAAATCCCAAGATTAGTTCCTTTCATTTGTTATATATGAAACCCCAAAAGTCTGAATCTGTGTTTTTGAGGCTGTCCTCTGCAGCTTCAAGGTGGAAATGCTCAGCCTTGGTGTTGACTGTTTATTTTGGTTTTAATGTGTCTTGCAGCATATAAATAAAGCCACCATATGGGCATGTTAACAAGGTAAAAAACTCGATTTTCACTGGAGGGGATCTTTAAGTGTTTGCTGGTTGCCAAGTTGTTGAATGGTCTTTAGTAGCTGGTGGTGAAGGAAACAATAATGGTTAACTTCACAATGTTCCACTGACATTTCATCTTGCAAAGATTGAAAACAAATTGAGGGCCTCAGTTTTTATCAAAGGGTTCTTTAAAATGAGTTTTGCATGCTTGCAGAGCTGCCCACTCTGGTAATTTGCAACATGCATGGTCTCCAAAAGCAGCTGTTTACCCACAAGTCATGTTTAGGGTAGAATGCACACCTCTTCTGAACATGTGATCTGGATTAGAAATAGCATGATAAAACCAGATGTAGCTGCACACATGTGTGGATCCGTGTCATTATCCAGATATGTCTTCCAGATCCAGATGTTGACACCAGGTGTAAAATGTCTGTTTCTCCAGAATGCAAAACCCATCTTCTAACTGAGATGAACTCATTTAAGGTGACATTAGATGTTCTGGTGTCATTTTGTCCCAGTTCAGGTGTGACGCAGAAGAAAACAGCAGAAGACAGAGAGCTGCACTTTGGCTCAATCTCAAGGTCAGATGAGTCGTGTTTGGGGTGGGCTGCTGCTGCTGCTGCTGCTGCGGGGTCCCCAACTTTATAGAGCTCAGAATAAAACCCTGATCGCTCTGGGTTTTCTATCTGCTTCTTATTCTCTCCTCTCCTCCGTGCAGGCGCTTGTTTTCCACAGAAAGACGCCCTTTATGGAGCCGCAGCCTGCTGACGGGCAGCGAGCGTGTGTTCAGCAGACTTTAATTGTCTGTCGGTGGCAATAAAGAGAGCCGGTGAAATACACAACCGTAAAAGAGCTGCGGGCCGGAGCGCGGTGCGTCCTGGGAGACGGAAATGAAGGAAAACACACCGGGTTGGAGGTTGATGGTGAGCAGATCAGACAAAGAGCCTTTCACCTAAAAGTTTAAATGACTGGATGCTTGGAAATGACTCCACACAGAATCCATCAATCAGGGGTTTTTTTTCCAATAAAAGGTGTTTTTACATAAAGATGATGATGCCATAACTTCCAAACCACATAATTCAACTGTCAAAAAATCTGCTTTCTTCATAAATAATATATTTTATATTAACTGGTGATTACAACTTTAATGCACATGTAAACTGGTTTTCAACTTTCATGCAAAACTGTAAGGAATATTAAATATATGCAACAATCTGACTCATCACAGGATTAATACTTATTATGAAGTTATCTATTTTTTTAAATGACATTTCTTTCTTTCTTTCTTTCTTTCTTTCTTTCTTTCTTTCTTTCTTTCTTTCTTTCTTTGTGCCACACTGCCACCTGCTGGTCACACATGCGCATTGCAGGTGCAGTTCATTTTTAGCTCATCTGCTTGTCAGATTATAGTGCAAGACTGGCATCTCTGAAGCAATCTTGAATAATCCTAAACATTAAAGTTATGCCCTCAACTGGTTTAAATGAAAAATCAATGTTGAGATTCATTTAAAAAATCCCTAATTTATTTATTAGATGTTAGATAAATCAAATAATTTCATTACTCAGAAGGTTACATTGTGCAAAGAATTGAGAATAATCCCTCAGATCATATGTTTCTGGTCAGTACTCCTCTGCTCACATACAGTAGCATGTCCAACAATGTACTGAGCCGCACGCACTTTTAGAAACCCGTTCAGTACCACACTAATGTCTTGCGCACAGCTGCACTTAAACAAGAATCAGAGCACCATGTGGCTCAGAGGTGCTGAAAATAAACGCTCCTTCAATGAACTCACTACGTGGGGAGTGCCTCTGGACTTTCAACTGATCCAGTTTTCTTTTTTCTTTTTTTTTTCCTCCCCCATGTTTCTGTTTTAATAATTGAAGAGGAGAGAGATCTGGCAGAACAGAAAAAAGAATCTCTGCTGTTGCGACTCATATGTCCAGTTCAGAAAGAGACATCTGGCTTCAGCTTCCAATGTGCAGTTTTACAGAATGTGGTGGAAGAATAAACAGCAGGATAGACTTTATCTTATAGATGAGATTTTTACACAAATGTGGACAAAATCATTCCTGAGTTGTTGTCTAAATGTAACTGATCTCAATTATGTCCATAAAGCAGTCATGTAACCACAATATCAACTCATGTTAGGAGTTTAATACAGCGTACACCTCGATTGTGTTCTTTGATCTCTATCTGGAAATGTTATCTGAATTAGAAATAACATGTTCATACCAGATGCAGATATCTGTGGATCCATGTCATCATCCAGATCCAGATGTTGATGAAAGCTGTAGTTTGCTGTTTCTCTAAGCAGAATGAGGACAACACTACAGCAACAGCAGTGATGAGATATTCAGATTCTTTACCTCAATAAAAATATAATAATACATCATTACAGGTAAAAGTGGGGCTTTCAGTGCAGAAGTTGCATCAAATTACAAGTAAAAGTACTCTTTCTGCAGAATACAGTAATAAAACTTCACCTCAGTGACAACTAAACTGAGCTTCAAGCTTCCCAAACACATTAGAACTAATTTATAAAGCTGCTGTATTAGATTATTTGGCTGCCTGATAACTGAAGCTACATACATAATGTTTTAAGTGTTCAGGAGACAGGAACAATAGGTCTGTTTTGGGGAGAGCCTACAAAATTGGTAATTGGTTTAAATTTCAAACAAAACATTAAGAATTTTGAGGTAGTATGGGATTCATTTAAAAGTAAGGATTTGCTATTTTGATGTACGTTACTTTGAAGTTACCTCCTGCATTTATGTTATACCTATTGTGTCAAAATATGCTGTTGTATAATAAGTGGTAAAAACGTTTCATTTGCAGCATCTAAGTGTTGCTAACATGAATCAGTCATAATACACTCACAATACTTCAGGCCTTTCTTAATGTTTACTATGAATTTGACTCCTAAAGTAAATTTCGCTTATTTACATCCTTTGCACACATTTAATGTGCATTTTTTCTGCTTTAACAGGGCGTTTTTGTGTTCTGGAGTTGCAAGTGAAAGGAACTGATTTTTTCAGTTTATGCAAAAGTCTTAAAAATAAGTGTCAACATCCTGTGATGTGCAGCTCCCCAATGTGAGGGATGTGTCCACAATACATTAGGTCAAAGAGCCACTTTTTAAATATCAGTTTTGTTCCTCAGATAAATGAAAAGCTTGATGGTTCTACTTCCCCTTCCTCCCTCACACAGAGAGCATGACATCTTTCACAGTCGCAGGTCACATTATCGATCCGATCTACTCAGAACACTGAACTTTACATTTAATTCTAACCGACCTCGACCTTCAAGACGCGCAAGGTCACCGAGGTTGCGCGTAACAAAATGCAAATCCGGCTCCATAAATATGTTTTAATTCTCCTAATGCGCTCACTGGTCCGGTTTAATGAAAAATGCCCCAATTCCCCCGCGACTCGTTTTATGGAAAACAATTTGTGAAGGCATGAGAGGGGAAGAAAGACGGAGGATCTGTTTGCACATGGATTCTTCTTCACCATTCCCCACAGTGACGCACAACACACACATGGAGGAGAGAGAGAGAGAGAGAGAAAAGAGGAGGCAGAGTGGGAGTTTCTGGCCTCTTTCTGTGTTGTAAAACTTTATAGCAATCTGGGGCCCGGTTGCCATGGTAACCGGTTATACGAGCTTGACCGGGGGTGTGGATGTGAGTGGAGAGATCTACCATTTGCAGAAGTGTGTGTGTGTGTGTGTGTGTGTGTGTGTGTGTGTGTTCTCTGTTTATAATTATGGAGGGGAAAGAAGAGTGTGTGTTGGTGTGAAATTAGAAAGGAGGATGGAGAGAGGAAGGGTGTGTGTGTGCAGGAGAAAGAGAGAGAGGAGAAATCCGTGGAATGTCACTTTTGAAAGCAGAAGGCTCGTCTATCCATAGCTTGTTATTCACACATACATACGCACACACAAAACTAGGGTTTTACAGCAGGGCCCAGCAAACCAGGCCCCCTCACTCCTGGAACTGAGAACCGAGACCGGACCGGGGAGGGGGGGGGGGTTACTTCATCTGCACCAAGGTGACTGACTGACACAACAGCTCAAACAAAGCCTGGAGAGACACAGAAGGAATAAAAAAGAGGCGAATTATCCTCCATCATGGTCAGCGCCGTGCGTAATGCGTCATCCCGCCACACTGTCTCCAAACTCGGTGAGTCCAAACTCTCTGGATCAACCACATCCACATTACTGTCCCATTTGGCGGTGAGCTAACTTTCAACTAATGCATTGAAGAGACTGTGAACAGAAGGATCATTACTGTGTAGGCGATCCACGCTGAAAGGACATGAGATTAGTATTAAAATCGTATCTGGACGCCATATGTGTTCTCATCCACAGTCCTAACAAAGACCATTTTTTACCAGACATCCATTTGGGGTTTCATGTCATCTAAACATGTGGGATTTTTTTTTTTTTTTTTTTTTTTTTTGGCGACTTTGACGCACAAGACAACACCAAAAGCATTTGTAGCTATTGACTGTTTGCACGATGGCCTGTTAGAATACCAGTGTTGTTTTTGGCGTTATGGAGAGTTTAAGAGCGCAAAAGAAGTTGTAGCAGCTTTATTGTTCTCAACCTTGATGACACATTTTAGAAGTCAAACAACAAACTGATCCAGACTTGCTTCTTTTTGGGGTGAAGCCTGTTTGAATCTGCACGGTTGGTGTTGACAGATGTTCATATACAGTAGTTACAGCTTCTCCCATATCTGTCAATATTTCTGTTACAGGTTACTCATGGGAGAGAATCAAACTATAATAACTTCAAACACCATAATGCACTGTGTCTGCTTACGCATTTCCAAGTGCGCACAAATATGTTTTGGCAAAGGGAAGAGTTCTGCATCTAAAAGTCAAATAAAGTCACAAGAAAAGACCAAACATATATCAAGGGAAAGGGATTTTGTAGTTATTATTTTGTGAGCAGTGGGGTTGGTTGGATGTGAAAGTAAATGGAATGCAAAAAAAAAGTTGAGTTCAAAGTGGAAGCAGAAAAATGCATTCATTTGGATTTAACATCTGGTTAACATGTAGTTTTATGGTCTTGTGTGACTTATGTTTGCATACTGGATACTACAGCAAAGCAGTAATGACGTTTATGAGCATTTTTTCTTCTCAAGCAGATTTAATGAGAACCTACACTTTTGTAAAAATGTTTGACCTTCAAAATAAAAGTAATTCTTCTAACTATGTTGAAGCCTGCAAAACCAGAGTCCCCATGCTGCAAATATAGACAGAAATATATCCATGACCTGCTATTTTCAGCAGAACTCGTGGGTGGAATCCACAGTACTGAGTTTATTGTTTTTTTAAAGTTGTGTCTTTTTGCTCTTCGAAATCTAACAATTAATGTACAGAAGAGGATATTTTTCTGCATCAGCGTTGCTTCTTTGAACTGCATGTGGATCCATCGACAAATGATGGTTCTGTAATGTTTTCATGGCTTTGTAGCAGAGTTAGGGAGGGGTGTCAGGGACAACAGCGACACGTGCAGGGAGAAATAGTGAACTGCATGCAGCCATCACATTCTCAGTCCAGTAGGCAGCAACACTGTATTTGGCCATCAGTCCCCTCATATGCATGTGGCGACGTTTTCCTCTTTCCTTTCTCCTGGATTCTGTTATCAGATCCTTTTTAATGCACCAAGGTTGTCAATTCCACTGCAGGTCTGTGCAGCAACAATGTGATGCTTTCCTAGTTTAAGATTTTAATAAGTTCTGACTGTAATAAGTTCTGATAAAAACAAGAAAAAACACATTTTGCTTTAAACACTGACAGTTAACACTTAGCAGTTTATTCAAGCAGCCACCAGCACAGCAGGTCAGACAGTTTTAATTTTTTTTAACACTGGTTGTCCTCAGCTTTGATTAGCCTACAATTCATGTTTCCATAAACTACTCTATAAAGATAAAGCTTATATTCTATTATGCTCATTTTTACATTAGCTAAAACCATTTTAGTCTGTTTTGTGAGGTTGTTATTCCTGATTTCTTTTATATTATACTTTTTTTTTCAGAAATTTTGGCCAAATTTAATTCGTTTCTTGTTCGTGCTTCATCAAATGGAATAATTGCATTTCCCCTACACTGTTGTAACCTTATTATGTAAAGTGCCCTGAGATGATAAATGTTGTAAACTGTTGCTACAGAAAAAAATGGATTTATTTTTTTCATCAAGTTAGAAAAAACATGTTTCTATTTTAGCGTTTGATCAGGACTGACAAATGTTTTAACAATCCTGAGTAAAAGCAGAAAATAAATCTTCCATCCTACTTAGTTTAAACATACAAACTAACGATGAATACGTTGCAATTTCTTAGCTTAAGAGGAATTTCTGTCATTTCACTTCAGCAGCTCAGCTCGAACTATTTTTCTCACGTTTCCATGAGCCTAAAAAACAAAACTCCTGCTGCTGCACCAGGAACTGCCTCATTTTTTCCTGTTATTACATCCTCAGCTTTCCTAGCATGCATTCCTCAGGAACATAAGAATACTTCATAGAGCGTCCACTATCTGAGAGCGATGTCGGGCCTAATCGGAGGGGAAATTCCACAGCGGGCTGCTGCATTCAACTGCACTGTAATTGGATGCAGCTTGACGCGCGGGCCGCCGCTGTCTCTGCCTCCTGCGCGCTTTCGGGCCCTGAAACACGCGTGGTTCTCATTTGAAGCGGCGGTGAATCATGAACAGAGAGCGTTTTAATGGAGCCCGCAGTGCCATTACTGATAAATAAATAAAAGGGGGGAAGTACACGTCAGCGCTCTTGGGGCGTGGCCTGCCCGTGAACCTCACACTGCCATTGGCCGCCTAACAGGAAGCGACTCCAGCCAAACTCTTGTTTCTGCCCTCATCAACCCAAAATATGCCCCCCTCCCTCCCTCCTCCTCCTCTTGATGTTTTCCCAGCAATGTCAGCGCGCACTGAAGGTGTGTGAACATTAACTCTTTAATGGACCCAACAGCTCCAATGAAGTCAAACCACCGGTGCGCTCTGGATGCTCCAAAAATATCTCCAGAATCGTTGCGCGCACGGACGATGCACAAAGAGGAGCGGCAGCAGCACGAGCTACACCCTCTGGATGTCACCTCGGTGTCAGCTGCCGCCAGGTGGACACGTGATCCGAGCAGATCCTGCATTAAGGCTGGGTGATGGAGCGATGATGGTGCAAAGACGCACAAAAAAGCGTGCCCGGTTCTTCGAGAGCGCACGTGTTGCCCGTTCGCAGCATTCCAACGAAAAGGATTCCTCCCCTCCTGCTGCTCTGTAACTCAGGTACTGACAAGCAGCCAGCAGCCTGAACAGGGATGTTTCTGTAGGTCTGGTTTGAGACTCCAGTCTGCTCACCATCACAGCTGCGACAAAAACTATTTCTTCACTCCATCATCAAAGTCCTCCTTCACTACAAGTGAAGCCACATACTCTCTCTGGATTCATCCCGTCATCTGCATACCTCACGTGTCGCTGGATTTCCGAGGATGAAGGCAGCCGGTTGAAGGAGTGACGAAGATGTCAGTCGGTTCTGGTCCAAAATCAGCCGTTGGGAGAGGAGGAGGAGGAGAAGGAGGAGGACGGCCTGGTGGAGCGAGAGGAGCCAACAAATAGGCTGCAAGGTATGGGAAGGTGGAGAGGATGCGCAAAGAAGGAAACAAGTGAAAGAAATGGAAGATTATATATGTGTATGTGATGGTGCAGGGGCTGATGAAGGAAAGGCAAAACAAATGAAAGCTGGATGATATAAAGGAAGAGGCAGGAGTATGGAAGAAGGGAAAATGAAAACAGAAAGGGGGAGGAGACTCGTGGAACAACAGATGGAGGTGGACTTTTTTTCTATTTTTTTTTTAAAGGCACGGTGTGGCATAAACAGGAAATAAGAAGGAGCAGCAGCAGCAGACGGCGTGAACGGGGGGCGGTAATGTCAGGGAGTTCGGCCATGGCAGCAGCCGGAGGGGGGGAGGCTGTTTGGTCTGGAGGCGAGACAAGGTGACTCCTCTGTCTCTTCTTCCTGTCTGCCTCGCACTGTCTCTCTCTGGCCTGTCTTTATTTGGTTTTATGGCGGGCTCTTAAAGACAAAGAGAGTCATTTTGCCACACCACTTCTCTGCCCGAAATGAATTTATTGCTCTGCCAGGGTGGAATTGCCTTCTTCCCGTGTCCAGCAGACGGACAGGAGGAGCTGAGCGGGCAAAACTTTAGCAGAAAACTCAGCCCCAACACAGCGATGTTTGTCCCTGTTCTTCTCGCCTGTTTGTTCCACTGAGAAAAAAAATATTCAGTGGCATTTGGGCACATTGTCTTAAAAAAAATAGGAAACGGAATATATATATTTTTAATAATATATTTACAGTTAAATTATAATAACAGAAGGCTTAGAAGTCAATAAAGACGCATTCTATCATAAAGAGTCTTAAATAAATGTAGAATCTTAAACCCTCAGCGTAAACTTAAACACACACACACACACACACACACACACTGTATCCATTCAGAACAGTTACTGATTATTACAGACATTTTTGTCCCCTCTTTTTAAAAATTCAGTGTAACACATAGATTCTATTAAGTTCGTATTTGTTTTAACTTTTTCCATAAATGTGGATGACAGTTTTCCACCTGATTCCACCTGAACTAACAAATATCCTATTTTATATTTGCTAGTATTAAGGGCTGCAGTGTGTCTGTTTTAACCTAAAATCTTGTTAGTATTTTTGCAACCATTCAAATTGCTGCTTTACGTAAATTTGACACATTTATTTTTAGAAGGTTAGATGTGTTTCCTTGCTCATTTTAGCTCGATAGGTCTGCAGTACTGGACTACTCTTTAGCTGCACAGTATTTAGGTTTTAGTATTTTACATTTGATTAAATAGCAGATATACTCTTGTGTATATTTCTTTAAAAAACACAGAATATAATTACTTAACTTCCTCGAATCAGTGCTGGAATTCAGATGTTAGGTTGGTAAGTTTAAAAAGTGAGCAAAACATTTTGATGCATTTGTTTGAGTCATCAAAAAGCAAAGAAATATTGTTTTTGTTTTGTTTTGTTTTGTTTCCAGCACGGCGACCATCCCATAATATGCCATAAAGGCCTGTACAAATGATTTTATCTGTCGGGGCTCAAAGGAAGCTCAATAAAATGGGATTTAAACCTTGTGTAGTAAAATAAATGACGTGCTTATGATCTTTCCTGCCGCACGGCGCAGTTATTTATGAATTCTCTGATTTGACCTTAAGATCTACGTGGCTGAGAGAGAAACCAGAAATCCCCGTGCAGAAATCGTGGGATGGGAACGATGTCACCGTAAATTATAATTATTAAACCATAGGTTTGGGTCTAAAGCGAGTCTGAGTGTACAGAAAAGCGAAAGTCGAGGTTTAATCCCTGCTGCTCCTCTCAGCCGTGCGCCGCTGTGCGCAGTGTGGGAGCATGTTTGTGGAAGACAAAGAGGCCGAGCGAGTTTGCTGGCTAAATATGGCGACGTGTGGATGTATGAAACTGATCTCAGACTCAAGTAAAAAAAAATGTTAAAAGTGTGGAGACAAGCTGAGAGGAGATATGCTGATGCCACAGGAGCCGAGAGTGGGAGGATTTTCTACCGTGAGATGCAAATGAATCTTATTCCGCCGTAGGCCGTGCGTAAAGGCTGCGTTTTTTCACTCCAAGGTGCACTAAATTATATTATCGTTTAAAAAAAATCTGCCTTAAACTGGTGGATAGTTACAAGCTGTTTCTCTTATTTTTATTTAGTAATTTTGTCTCACATCTGCCCCTGAGATAATTTATTTACTAGGCCGCTGCATTTATTTTTAGGCGTTGTTCAGCTGTTTGTCCGCACGATCCAGATCTGATTGGTTTGATATTAATAGAATGATAGATCTGACAAATGCTGTTATTTAGTAATGTGATTCTGAGCTTTGTATTTGTTATGAATATTAGCTTGCTAATCCAGACATCATCTACAGCGTTAAGTGATTTGCAGTTGCACTAAACACTCACAATTACGCAGATCTCCATAGACGTGGGACAGCGACAGAACATCAGCAAACACGTACTGTGTCCTAGTTTGTTAGTTTTATTTGTTGCGCTGATGCGTCAAAACTCTTTCTTCTTGTTCAGACCCGTGTGTGTGTGTGTGTGTGTGTGTGTGTGTGTGTGTGTGTGTGCGTGCGTGCGTGCATGTGCGCGCGAGTGTTCGTCAGACACAAGATGAAAATGAACTCAAACTCGGTCTGCGCCTTTCTGTGTAAAAGAATGCTCCAAAATAGAAAGGTATTTTCTAAAAAAAAAAAAAAAAAGTATAATTTGCAACGTGTAAATGACATGCAACACTGACATTATATTATATGTTATATTTATTATTCATGGGTTGAGTGTTTAAATTGTTATTTATCCAGGTTAATTATTTAGATTGTTATTTGTTTCCCCGACAAAAATTAAATGTAAAGGGAAAGAAATATTTTTCCAGTACCATGAAAAGCTGTAGGATTTTGCCTCCTTTCTAGTCACTGCTGTCTGTCATTTATTTGATTTGATTTTAATATTTGTAAAATAAAATGATCTAGTGTGCATCAATTGTGTCTCCTCTCCAGATGAGTCTCCGGGTCTCGATGGCGGACTGCCCGGCACTCGGCGCCTCGCTGTCGGCCAGAGCCGATAGAAAGAAGCGCTGTTCTCACACCGAGCAGGGAGGCTATGGAGCAGCAGAAAGAAAGGAGTTCAACCTGTACCTGAGCCGACAGCGCCGCCTGGAGATCAACAAGAGCGTCGACCTGACCGACATCCAGGTGATGATCCAGCTGCAGAATCTGAAGATGAGGATGAAGAAAGAAAAGCGGCAGCCTGAGGGGCATCGCCTTCAGCATCCAGCGATGCCGACGAGGATCTCCTTCAATTACGCAATGCACGGAGCAGGAAGACGCAGAGAGGATGAGGAGGAGAGTAGATAAAGATGAAGGTGCGGCGTCTGCTTTGTGTTGCTGCAATGTCGCCAAGCTTTTACGCGTTGGACACACAAACTGTTTACGCATAAGGAACGAGTTGCAGCCCTGCTTGAGTTCAGTGAGATGGTCAAAGACGAGGTGAAAAATGAACAGATTCACTTTTTATATTTGACCTTGTGTCATTTATTGAGGGCAAAGTGGAGTGAGGACAGTTTGACTGGACGTCACTGTGAAAAATAATGATGGAAATCAGATGGAAAGGTGCTGCTGATTCCTGAACACTGGAGCTTTATTGGGGGAATGCTTTCCGAAATTCTGAAAATGAAAATTACGCATCTAAGGTGAAATCTAGCCGAGGACTGCGGCGTGTTGGCCTCCTGGACGACCCAAGTTCGAGCACATGAATTGCACCGAAGCTATTTGCAAGGAAAAAGAGACGTCTTCAGAGGAACGTATAGGCTGGAATATTAGTGGGGTAGGGCATGGTATTAATGTTTTGACTGCTTTTTCTGTTTCTAATTTTGTGCTCGTCTGTCCACTTTCCTCCTCTAAATATAGACCTAATGTGCTCTTTACTTCAGTTGTATTTGACTATTTTTTTCATTTCCTATCCAGGCAACTAGGACTCAGTCGCCTGTCTTCAACTAATGGTGAGTGTGTGCCATTTTTCTTCTGTGCGTAAAGGCACGAGGTTGTTAACTAAAAGGCCACGTCCTGTTTGCAGCGTGATGGCTGCTGATTTGAGATCATCGCTTCATTTATTATTCATTCAAGACTGAAGGATGTCGAGAAACCAGGGTTATATAATAAGGATTTATTAATGGGAGCAGTGCACCCTAACAACTAACGTAGTTTAATTACCTGGATTTATTAAATATTATCATTACTCATGTCCTGTATCCAACTTTTTGACACCAATTGTGGAACTCTGTTTTAAAATTAATTGACTGTTTTAGAATTGTGGAGACCTTTAAAATCTAGTAGGGACCTCAGTAAGTTAGGGGAACACATTTTGTGCAATACTTTTTAAATTAAGACATATTTCAAATAATTTACTGTGTGTCCCACAACATTTACATATTTTAAACTGCTGCATTTTAAATTAAGATAAACTCCTACGATAAACTGTCTTTCAACATTTTAGGCATTAATATTATCAGTGATAAAAACTCATTGACCATATACTTACAATATAGTCAGAATAAAGTACTAATGGTTCTGTCCACTTTTGCTGAAACCAACCCATTAATTTATTATACTGCTGGACTTGAATGTACTAAAAGTTAATTACTACCTGAATCAGCCTACACTGTATTTCCACCAGTACAGAGGACACAGTCTCACTGTCCCCAGTGTTAGAACAACAGTCCTGCAAGAGCAATTAAGTTAAGGTAAAATTTAATTAATCAGGTTGAAGGTTTTACCTGTTTTTATCCTGATACATTATTCAGTAAAATCCATTCAGCCGCAGAAGCCTGTGATTAAAACAGAAAGTTTAAGAAAGTCCTAGAAATATTAATAATTTAGTCATTTTAATTCGTCTTGTTAAATTCTTTCAAGTAAACTGCAGGCTGTACGACTATGGTGTTTTAAAAGCAGTGATAATGTGAGGTGTTTCTCCCTTTAACACACTGGAAATCCATAATCATGACATGTTGTAATTATGCTTTCAGAAAGCCTATGTGTTTGTCATCTCAGTAAAAATTAGCAGCTGTAATTTTACTTAAAATAAACCAGTCTGCAAGTCAGAGAGAGTTCAGTCATGAGACACAAGCAATCAGGGTTATAAGTTGTTTCTTTATGACAAATTCCAGGGCTTTTATTTATTCATGTGTAGAATATTTAGGGGAATAGCAAAAGTGAAAACACAACTAATAATGAAGCACTGCAAGCATTTATGCTCGTACTGCTACCGGTGCTGTTGTGGTAACACCAAAGGTGATATAGTACATTAACACAGTTAATCACAGTAACACCAGCAGAAGCATCCAAACCCATTAGTTTCATGTTTGTGCCAAGGAGGGTGAATCACAGTTCCACCAGTTTGTGGTTGTGTCTTCTTGGTGGATTTTCTGACTCACTCTGGTGTGTGGGAAACATGTTAGCGCTTCTACTGATGCAGTATTTCCTGTGAGAGCTTTCTAATTTCTATTTCTGAATTTTGAAGAGTTCCACTTCCCGTTCCTCTGAGCTGGACATACAGACAGCGCATGATGTTTATTTTATTCACAGAGAGGCTGAGATGAAAGATCTCATTGTCTTTCAATTACTGTAAAACTCAAACAGTGCATGTGAGGTTTATGACTGACAAATTTTTGACATTAATTTTTATTTTCCTTTTTATTCCAGATTCTTGAATTGCTTCAAAAAATAACAGTTGAACTTTTGAATGAACTTTCCAACATATTAAATGTCTTTCTTTCAGCATTAAGTGATTTGTTGGACTAGTTTCATTTACTTGGGTTAGATCAACTTTATTTACTGGTGTCATTTTTAATTTGGTAAAATTAGTTGGCCCAACCCATCTAAATTAAGTCAGACCCAACATTTGGAAATAAGTTGAAAGAACCCTAATAAATGATGCTGACTCCACACAAGCACATTGAGTTGGACTGGCAGAAGAAAAGCTATTTAATTGTGTGGAAATACTTTTGATTATATTTTACATTAACTCAGAGAGTTATTTTTTGACTGTAAGCTAGATCAACTCAGTTTATCCTATATGACAAAATCAAATGAATGTTAAGTTATTGAATATCATACAAGTACTACATTATTTAATCTTGTGCTTCCTGTTAACATGGAAGCAAAGTACATGTTATTTACTAGGTATCTAATTTCCTTTTTTTGCTGTAGTCATTACATTAGCATTAGCGCTACTAACAGTACCAGTAACAATATTGGTTTAATGTCAAAAGCAGCTTGGTGGCATCTGCAAGGACTGCATTTGAGTTCTGAATGAAGCATCATAGCTTTTTATAGTACAAATTAACCATGACATCAGGCTTTACTATCAGTATCAGATGCACTGATTGAGCTGCAGTAAATGGCTCCTGTGATCTCTGATTCTCTCTATATAGACACAGTAAATAAATATTGTCCTGTTTCCTGACTGGTCTGGGTTAATGGTTCAAGACAGAGGCTGCAGAGTGGACTCAGCTCATCTTACAGCACATATCTAATCCCCTCACTGAGTTGGGATGAGCCGCTGGGAGTCCTGCACGTGCAAACAATAGGACACGGTTTTAAAAAATGCTGCTACAGTTAGAAATTTGAACATGTTAGGACAGTAGAACCCCAGGAGTCAAAAGTGGATCCTCAACCTGACCGTCACCCTGTTTCATCGCCGGGTAAATGTGACACTCTGAGTTGTTATGTTGCATGAGAAGCGACCCACAGGGCTTCAGTGTGGAGCTTTGATCAGGAACACATGGCTGAACTTCCTCTGCTGCAGCACTAGCCAGCTGCTGTCCGTTTGTGAGGAGAGGAAAAGAAAAGGCACCGAGCTAAAGGAAAGCAATGCTGACTGTAATTCATTGAGGGGGGGGGAATAGTGCAAATACAAAGTGCAGAGTGAGACAGGCAGGAAAACAGAAGGAAATAAACAAGAGCAGTAAATGGAAGAAGAGAGGAGAGGATAGTCATAAAGGAGGGAGGGAGGGAGGACAGCCGCAGTTCCCGTGCTGCAGGTCTGCAGGCGCCATGTTGAGACAGCAGCATTTCTGCAGCGCCATGCTGTCTCCAGCTTCATTTCTGCTCTGTCTGCCTCTCTGTACGTCTGCATGACTCTTTGCTTTTCCTCTGTCTCTCTCCCACCTTTGCTTTTTACCACGGGGGTAATTGACCAACTAGTTTATTGGTGGTTGGAGGAAGTGGAGGAGGCGGTTGTACAAGTGGTGTATATTACTGCATAGTGTGGTTTTATGGTGGCCGAATTGCCCCTCATTGCCTATTGGTGGTCAACAAAAGACACTCCAAAGGAAGGTTTGCGCCTCCTGGAAAGTCTGCCTTCTTTGTTGTCCTTCCTGTCTGTTGTGTTCTCTTTTAATGCCCAGCTTTGTCTCTCGAATGCACATGTTGGATTCTCAGAGATGGAACCGATACAACCTTAATTTCTTATTTATTTTCTCGTCTACCTAACCATCCTCTCCCATGATTCCTAACTGAAATTCTTTAATTTACAGACACACATGGTAGCTGACCTCGCCTCTCAGTTTCCTCACAGAGTTCATCATTTTGCTGCTTCACATTATCATAGAACAGCTCGAGAGGTTTCCAAACTTCTTTTCGCATCAGGGTCACACAGTTGGATATTCATTAAGCCAAGCAAGAACCTGGTGCTGAAGGGATTTTACTTGTTAGATATGATTTACAGCAGCAGTCTGACCTCCTGCTGCTGGATTCGGTCACATGCACTCTAATCATTTGATTATAACCAGAGGAAGGCAGTGCTGCAAGTCTTGCAACTGTCACATAAAAACCTTAAGCGAGTTATTGTACTTGCGTGACAGTTAAACTGTATTTCAATTAACATGGATTTGTGCTAGTCAGTATTTCAGATGACTCTTGGCATACGTTAAACACAGTCGTCTTTAGGTGTGTCAGCTCTGTGCTACAAATGTGAAATAGATGCAAAGCAGAAGGTAAAAAGCAGCCCTGCTTGACCAGCTGTGGAGAGTCGTGTTTGGGTGAAAGTGAAACTGAAGATAAAGATAAAACTAAAAGAGACTGAGCTAGTACTTCTGTAAAGCCAGAAACTTTAAAAAAAAAATGCAAACATTAATATGGTTTTACCCTCACTGTGCATCCAACTCAAAGCGAGTGTTAGTAGCAGCGTTCAAAGTCAATGGAAAGGCAAAACATAGATCTCTTCTTCTCAAATTCAGCGTTCAAACTCTTTTAACCTGAGCAAAAAAAATGTGCACGTCCTGCAGTTTTACAAATCTGTTTTACAAACACACAAGGACCAGATGAAAGAGGAGAGAGACTAGAGGGGAATAAGAGAAAGAACTGGAGGATCTGTTGGCAGCTAGCGCACAGCTAACGTCTGTAAAGTTGGTACATTGAATGCTTTGTGCAAACAAACATGGCCTCAACAAATGGTCCAGCTGTGCTCAGTTCCGTGGATGATGTCAGATGAAGATTCAGCTCAGCTTTCAAGACATTAAAGGACAAACAACTTTGATGTTATTTCATTGGTGTGACTGTCAGTTCCTCTGGTCATGATAATAATATCATCACCTTTGCAACAGTCAGACGGGGCGAGAAACAGGAGAAGCTGCACGGCAGTGTTGACAGTTTAGCCATATACTTTATTTGCAGGTAGAAATTGTTTGAGTGTTAATATTGAAATATAACATTGATCACAAGTTAGTGTAGAGTTTAAAAGGCATATTGGTTGTATCTAAAATCCTGGACTACATTCCTGCTCCTTGTATAAAAGTTTGACAAAAGCAAAATGCGCCAAAGTGCAGTGGAAACAGATTGAATGATAGCATACGCAAAGCATGTGACTTCCATTGAAGCTTCCACTGGAGAGGTAAAAAAAAAACAGCAGATCTGTGCAAAACAATGAGGAAACTTTGATTTTGTTGAAAGTATCTCATGAAACATAAGATTAATGTCTTAATTCCATGAAGTTTCTACATTCTTTCCCACCGCCAGTTTCATCATCCTATTGCGCCATCTTCTTCTGCAGTGATTTAATGTCGCCCAAACAATGAATGAGTGCCTCCAGCTGTTTATCTCAACAAACAAACTCCTGATTTTCACTATCAAAAAAATGACTAATGAGAACATAGCCCTGAAAGCCTCTTAGGTTGACGTGGGTGGTTGGATGCACAAAGCTCGTGACTTTTAGCAGGCGATCACTTGTCTGATAACCTTAACTGAACCACGTGGAGTTTATGCTCATATCACAGTCCTTTTTTAAAGGCTTTGGAAGGTTAAAGATGTAATCACCTCTACTGGCAAACATGATTGTATGTTAGTACTGGACAATTTCAGTTTAAATATGGCAACTACTGCATGGTTCAGAAGTCATCCCAATAAAAAGTTACTTATTAAAGCCAATAATTGCATGTTATTGTGACAACGCCATCTAGTGGCTGTAGTAATCCCGATAGAAGCAACAAAAGGAAGTAAGGTGATGCAGTTATAGATCCACAAAGTCCGAAAACTGATAAGGCTTCATTTTCCATTTTGAACCGGAAGTCAACATTTTTTTAACCATAAAACCTTAAGCATATTATCACAGTAACCATGGCAGCAAAGGCCATCCATCTTAACCCAGACCCTGATTGTTTTCTAAACCAAAGAAAGTTGCTTTTGAGACTAAACCAATCCAAAGAGGCGTGAAAAGACCCTTATTCTATATTTGGCAATATCTCGTGATGCCATTAGGGGCACCTTTGGGTCGTATAGGCAGCCAACCAATATGGTTGTTCAAGCTGGAGGACATGTTGATTTTCATTCTGCATTCGGCACAAGACGTTTTCCATACAACCACACGATAAGATAGAAGGAGTTTGTGTCCAGCCTTCAGTTCTTCTTTAGAAAGTTCACTGTGGTTGCTCCTGTATCCTCATCGCCCCCTTACATGTTTCAAATGAATCTTCTGACAAAAATATGTTACATTTTTGAAAGGTTTTTCATCAGCGCTATCCTCAGTGACAAATGTGGTGCAATTCCTCTGAGTGCTACCCCTTGTTTCACCAGTTCAAGTCCGCTAATGTGAGGCAGCTGCAGGAGATACTGGGTTAGCGTTAGCAGCGACTTAATCCAGCTTTGGTGCAGCTGTAGGAGACAGAGAGAGGAGAGGAGAGAGTAAACAGTGAGGCCGATCAAATGAGATCAAATTACAAAGAGTAACGGCGGATTGCATGCTTCATCATCTCTAATCAGTCCGTTGGGAATCTGTAGGCAAATTTAATCCAGTGTGGGAATGGAAGACTCTGCTACTATACAATGAAAACTACCATATAGAGTTAAAAAGAATCTCAATACAGTGAATTGATGTTTCAGGAAAATTGGATCAAAAATTGTGTATTATTTCATGAAACACCAATACAAAGGAGCATAGAAATAATCATTTTCCTCTGGTTAAGGAGAGTTTTAGAACTGTGTGCTGTTTTTCAAAGGTCATTCTTGCCACTGGATTCACTGACTTTATGTAAATCACATTTCTGTTGCAGATAAACTTGTGTCCTAGAAACACCTCAAGCGTCTCCATGCTGCTGCTGCCATGACTGGAGTCACTGGATTCTTCCAGGAGCTGTGTGACGTAGGTAGTTTCAAGTTGTTGGGCTGGATGCTTAAGATCACAGGAACCTGAAACTGCCTGAGTCACACCAGCTGCATGTCAACAGACTGAACAGAGGAGGAAACCAAGAACAGCCAGCGTTTAGCCCAACAACTCCTCTACCAGCTGTGAACTGTGTACTGAATGCATTACTCTACGCTTCTAAATGGACAGTCTGATGGATAAAACAAACTACAGCCCTTCTAGATTGGTTGCCGTTGCTTAAAGCCACATGTGGATTCAGAACACATGCTCTTTGAATTTGAGATTGGATACATGTTGGTTTTCCCATCTGTTACTGCAACAGAAGACTCAGTAAATGTTGTTTTTGTTTGCTGCAAGGTGCTTCCAAATGTCTTCATTTCTTTTTTGTCTCTTGTCTTCAGACTAACAA
Source organism: Dascyllus trimaculatus (assembly GCA_024666655.1). Classification (NCBI taxonomy): domain Eukaryota; kingdom Metazoa; phylum Chordata; class Actinopteri; family Pomacentridae; genus Dascyllus; species Dascyllus trimaculatus. Next base: position 9,269,383 of record CM045458.1, read on the forward strand.
TGCTGCTGTTTGATGTACATCCATGACATAATGTTAAATCACATATGCTTATCCTGCTACCCGGTGCAGACAGTTTCAGCAGTGTTCATTTGTGTGTACTATACATGTGTGCCAATGAAAAAGAACCGGCTAAGTCTGGTTAACCCTCCTTCTCTTTCATATAGTGCTGATGAAGAACACCAAGTGCTATCTAGGACTCAGCAGGTGTTGAAATTACATTTTTAATGAGAATCAGTGCACCCAATAAAATAACTAATTGACTGAACTTTTAAAAGCCCTGGTAAGTTTTTCTACTTTATCAAATAGCTTTCTTTCCACATAAAGCAGTTCTGTTGCTTAACTTAATCTACTTGTGTTGAGTGAACATAATTTATTAGGGTTGATTCAACTTATTAACAAGGAGTCAGATTCTACTTAATTTAATCAAGTTGGGTGAACTAAAAATTAGACTAATAAATGAAGTTTATCCAGACTAATGAAATGAAACTGGTCCAACAGAGTTGCTGAATGCTGAAAGGAATTCATTTAATCACATGGAAATACTTCACCTGGTTTAATTAACTTAAACCAAATAGAAACTTCTGAGTGTAAACATATTTAATTGAAACTTAGGTTTCAATGAAGTCTACAGCCTGTTTGGTGTCATGGATGGAAATACAAGACAAACTGGAGATGTGATCATAAAACTGGATCACCCCAATTGAGCAATAATGTTTTGCACTGGTAGTTGATGGTAAACAACACAAAAATAGAAATAATACTGTTTCTGTCACATTTTTTATGAGAAGCTGATATATTAGTATCAAATATTACAGCACACTGCTTCCCCCATTTTAAAGTGCCAACAGAATAGATACTGGATTGAAACTCTGTATTGAATTCTTTAAAAAACCAAAAAAGCAGCTTTTAAAAATAGCTCAAGATAATCCTTAGGTAAACTTGAATTTGAAAAGTAGAAGCTGGTTAGCCTACAGGGCTAACTACAGTGTTCTCAATGAAATGCAAACAACACAGAGTCCAAAATATAGTTTTATCTTTAAAAAGCTGGAGCTTGTGATGACAAGGATTGTAGCTAATTTAGGTTACTAAATCAGATTTGAAGTAATGATCAGATAAACTATGATACATTAATATGTATTATTCCATATTTCTCCCTATTTACGACAAAACTAACAGAACAGTGAGGGAGATGTTGATCAAACTCAGTCTAAAGAAAGATGTAAACAGTCAAAATAACTTAAATGACCTGCGTGGATGTATAGAACCTCACAAGGGTCAATTTAACTTGTTGACAGAATAATGAAATATTGTGAAAAGAAGACTATTTGCAGCTATTTGGCACACAAAGTTTGAACCTTTCATCCACACGTGAATGATTCGCTCAAACAAGGCTGTACATGTACCCATGTGGACAGTACAACAGAGATGTTCAGGAAGTGATGGCGTCACATCTCAGTTCACAGCCATTTTTGCTTTGTGTAATGAGAATGCACCTGACACAACAACAATAGTGGATATATATTCTATTTTTTTTGTTTGTTTTGATTCAGTCTAGTATTTAAGTGCTTAACTTGGCATTGCTGCACAGCTGGCATGCAAAAGCCTTTTGCAGTTGCTATCCCAATATTACTTGTTATGTAGAATGCACATTTCAAAGTGACAGAATATTCATACTGATGTAGGCTTTATTGCAACCTACTCGCTAAGTATGTTCTTGAGGGCATTTCAAGTCATTTTTAAATTTTGAATATATATTTTGTGTCAGGGAAAATATCCATATTACCGTGTACAAGCCCTGAGTCTGTGGCACTGATGCTGCCATGTTAAATATGTTTGGATTGGATTTGTTATTTTTGTGAAGACAGACTTCCATTTGTCCACTTAGACACAAGTGTTCCAACTCAGAGCTTAATCCAGGACGTGGTTAGTCTAGCTTAACATAAAGGCTACATTTATGTCCTTCTACAGCTTAAACAAATTAGATGCAATGTGTTAATTCTTTAGCTGTGAAGGTGTTGGGGAAAACCCAAGCTAGCTTCCTTCTGCTCCCAGTCTTTACACTAAGCTAACCATATCCTGTCACCTATGCTTTGAATTTAACACCAAGCGTGAGGCTGCTGTCAATCTCCCTGTGTAACTCTTAGAAAGAAAGAGACTCAGTATAGTTCTGAAAATGTTACCTATATTCACTTCAACTCTTAAACCTCACAGATGTGTCAGCAGGTCAGTCGTTACATAGTCTGGCAGAGTAGCCACACATTGTCCAAAACCACTAAACTCTGTTTAAAATTCCAGTGTAGAGCCCAAACTTTTCAAAACACCAGCTATGCCTCACAGATTTTTTTTGGGAAATGGTCTAAAATGTTGCACAAGTCATGTAGAAAAGTCCTGTTTGGAGCAGTGCAGCCATTGCTGGGCTCTTTAGTGTTGGGTTTTAATAATTAATATATAGAGAGGGAACAGACTGCATATCTTTCTTCCAGCTTCAGTGAAGAAAGATATACAGTCCTGTCAAACAATTTGAAATCCAGTGATTTTTAACAACCTGAAACTACATAAGGGAAGAAAATAAGTGAAAAATATGTGAGACCTACAAGGGTCCATTCAATTTGTGCGTAAAATAGTGACCTTTTGTAAATTGAAGACTATTTGCAGATACTTGGCAAAAGGAAGTGTTTTGTTTATTCTTCTTGCATCAGATTGCATGAGTTTATTTCACCCACTACTGGATACAATGTTTTCCATCATTCCATATGTACAAGCTGCACAGCCTACACAATAGCTAAACAATGCATATACACATGGCATGCACATTGACACACACACATGGTTACTGTCATAGCTGAGCTAACCACGTCCTGCCTCCTACTCTGTACTCATTAGCTTAAAATGACAACTCATGCCTTCAGAGAGACCTCAGCTGCTAGAAGAGATGTCTGAGCTTATCAACAGGGGGTGAGAATGAAGTCGACAATGAAGCGGCCATTTGGATATCACTTTTCTAGACCAGTACGACGTCTATGCTGCCTATCGAGAGCTTAAGCATAAAGACAAATGTGTCATGATGAGCTTTGAACCATTTCACTATTAAGATAATCTTGACTCTCATAGGCTACTTACTAATATTTTGTGACTAAATATTTCTACAGTTGTCAGTATTTCTTCTGATTCTAAAGAGACAGAGCTGAGTATTTCTTCCAGCCCAGGCCTGCAGGCAGTGCAGTGATCAAAGCCAAATGTAGCAGCTCTCTCTCCTGTGAACTTGCCATTTAGACTGTGTAAACATGGTAAATTTAATGGCTTCTGGAGTCCACTGCTTGGCTTAGGCTAACAGTTAAGTGTGTTTAAAATTTGCTTTCACTGATGTAGGATTTGTCTCTTTAAAGGAAAACTTTGGTCATCAGAAAAATTAAACAAATTACCATGTGTCTCTCTCTGCCTCTGTGTGTGTGTCAGTGAAGGGTCAAATGGAATTGGCCTTCGCTGCTCTTCCTCGTGCAGCCGCTCTAGTACTGAGATGATAAACGCTGGCCGTGCTCATTTTCAAACATAATATGTTTTATGAAGTTCAACGTGCTGCCATGAAGCTGTAAATCTGTTCCCTCTCTTACTCTCCTGTGTCAGTGGCGGAGGGTTTCTGTATAATTTGCAATGCATTTAATAGCGCATTAACATTTAGCAGCCACAGTTCACTGTCTGGCTGCGAACTGGCGCCAGTACAACAGCCCCTACAAGCTCTGCATTCTCTCAACATCACATGAAGCACAGAGTGTAGATTGTTGTTGACATCCGGATTGTAAATGAAGCAGTTCGCTGTAAAAACTCATGGGGCATTTTATTGAAATCCACTAATGTTTAATCCGTATCTCGATGAAGGGAGATAAGTTTATTATTATCAACATCAGAACTTGTAATCACGAGATCCTGCTTGAGAGAATGATCTTATTCATCAAGCTGAACTTACTGAGCATTTACTTACTTATTTACAAATGTTTTAATCTCACTGTGAAGTACAGTTTCTGATGGCAGCTGCATAAACTAAGATTAGATTTGGATAAAGAATTTAGCAGAATATTAAAAAATAAGGGCAAGCAAATTATTTATCTCATGCACATTGGTTAGGGTGGTAAACATGGCCTCCATGCTTATTATTTAAGGATAAACAGTCAATTTTAAGCTCTAATTTAAACATGAAATGAGCAATATGCAGCTCTTTTGTACAATATAAAACTTTAAAGCATACAAAGGAATTGGACATAAACTTCAAAGGAGATTACAAACATTTTACACATGAAATTAAGTTTGACTCAGCTTGTCAAACAGTCATTTTCTTCTGTCAGTCTAGAGAAGCTATGTAAAGATTCTGAAGTACAACTGTGGAGTTTGAAAGACATGAAGTATCTGATAAAAGATGCATAAGGAAATCATGGAAAATGATCCAGTATTTTGCTGCAGAAGTCAGGATATCTTGGTTTTAACAAGGTCTTTCTCACATTTCACAACTTAAAGGAAGTAAAATACAAAATTGCTGGAATCTCCATTTTAGATAAAAGGATCAGTGGAAGTAGTGGAGGACAGATTACATTCCCATAATATATAAATACTCCCTTGTATGCCAGGACTTTTATGAATGCCGTATCAGCATTCATATTTATTATATTGTTGTTTTATTATGTACAAGAAGCCTTTTTATTGTTGGTGCTGGTTGTTAAGTTCATATGCTGTTGTGTTGGTAAAATCCTTACCCAGGCGTCATATTTTATCATTTAATCACGTGTTTTGTATGAGTGGGCGGCATGGCGGTGCAGTGGTTAGCACTGTCGCCTCCCCTCGCCTCTGGATTCAAACCTGCTGGTTGGCTGGAGCCTGTGTGTGCAGAGTTTGCATGCTCTTCCTGTGCCTGGTTCTCCAGTGTTCTGACAGTCCAAAGACATGCATGGTAGGTTAACAGGGGATTCTGAATTGCCTCTTGCCCATTGTTAAGTGAAATAAGCTGCACAGGTCTGTACAGGATAGGTTGGGTATAGCTAAGTAATGGATGGACAGATGTTTTGTATATAAAATCTGAATCTGCAGATTAAGTAAATGAGTAAAATGTACGACTGAAATTACATCTAAAATGTAGTGAATGGAAATTATCAGGTTAAGTCCAGCTATGTAAAATCTACTCCGCTGTGTTCTTCTACCAGCTACATTGTTTTGACAAAACCATTTCGGCTATTAAAGCTCACTGGTCTTCTTGACTGTGATCACAGATAAACGGGATATAAAACAGGCTACTAGTGCAGCTCATGTGGGTGTAAACACCTTACAACTCAACATTTCAACCTTATACTTGTTTCTCCTCATACCAACCACTTTGTTTCTCTTTTAAATTACTGTGAAAACTGTCTGACTGGCATCTCAGCTTGCATCTGATTGGCTTCTCGGGATGCTCATCATCATTTCTCTTCCTTGCTGCTATACTTCTGTGGACCATCACAGCTTTTGTTCGGCCAGTTAGATGAGAGCACGAAGCCCCAACAGCAGATCTCAGACTATCACTGACATATTTAGCTCTTAACCACGGGGGCCGTGTTCATCTGATGCAAACCGCACAGCTTCAGCTCTTGTCACAAACAAGTTAGCTAAGAAGGCGAGTATTGCTCAGATTCTTTCAGGACACATGGTGATACCACAATGTAAAACTGATGTGAGAAGCTTTCCTGTGTTGAAAAGAACCTCAACTGATTTTGTTATTGCAACACTTAAGGTTGCTTTTACTCAAATAGGTTTGGATCAATTGATAGACTGTGACAAAACATATTTGACAAACTGAAAACACAGCTTAGCGACTATGTTTTATTGAAAGCCCCGAGCAGTAAAAACAGGAATGACTGAATCCCTTGGTAAAAGTAAGTTCTTTGTGCTTTTGAGAAAATCTATGATGTCTTAAGGGTCACTAAAAATTATGAACAATTCAACTAATGTTACAGTATCAGGGGTGACCCAGCAGCAAAATCTTTAGCCTCGTCCTACTGTCTGGCTCATCAAGGCATTACTTTGATAAATTAGTCAAATCGACTGTGGGTTGTAAGAAGCAGAAACTGAAAAGCCAGCTGATAAGATGAGTTAGCACTCTCACCTTTACTAATGTGACATTTATTAAGCGGAAAAACAACTAGCAAGTAGGGGACATAATAAAACAGCTCTCTCCTTAAATGGAAAAAAGTTTAGAGATCTTCTATGATGACATGAAACTAGAAATGCAGCACATAGGCAAATTAAATAGTTAAAATGTCCTTAATGAATATTTCATCTGCTAATGCAGCCCTTAATATAAACTTGAATTAACTTCTCAGTCAGTGATGTCAGTGAAGTAAGCCGAGAATCCTATAATAAATACTTCACACTGCGGCAGACATTAGTGGGCTCAGACATGTTTAGCCCACAAATGAAGTGTGAAATTTTTCACTTGGGACAACACAAGCAGAAGAAGCAAGAAAAGAAAAAAAGGAAAAGAGTGAGAATGGAGACGCCATTGAAAGCAGGCAGCCTGCTAATTAAAATAGCTTCACAAAAGAGCAAAATATTAAACTAGCAAAGTGTGTTTACTCAGTTTGACAAACCCATTGGACAAAGTTTTTTTTCAATGTAGCTGACACTAAAAATAGAAAAGTACTTTTTTTAAAACCACAAATTTCAATGTGGCGTGCGGATGGGATATGCAAAACCACAAAAACATTGATTTGAAATATCAGAATGATTGGAGCTGGATGGGGATAACATTAAAGTGTGGCTGCTGGTGGAGAAGAGCACCTGCATGTGTCAATAAACGCCAGCCAGTAAGCAAAATTTTATTCATAAGCCTATTCTGTATCAGAGCAAAGGAGTGATTGGAGTGAAATGCAGAAGATTGCTTTCATTCATAATCTGCAGATGAGCATGTTTGACTGTGATGGTAAAATAAAGCCCTGATACAGAAGCAGGACTGGTGTACTCTGCATGTGTGGCAAAAACACATTTTTATACTCCCTGACACATGGAAGCCATCTTGTTGATGGAACTATTTAATCCTCTTTTCTTATGCAATAAATCTGACAGGGGAGGGCTGAAAAAATGCACATTTAGTTTTTTATGAGGAAAGCATAGAATCAAAAGAGATTCCCCCCAAAAAACTTAAACTCGAATTAAACTTTTCTTTAGCAAAAATAACTGGAATTACCACCTTAAACTTGCATGACTCCACCAGCCAGTCAGTTCATATCCCTGTCTTTGGCAATTTGGATATAAAGTGTCATTACTTCATTGTTTTCATCTTTTTTCATAATTAACATAGGATTTCTGTGTTATGGCAAACAAAAAATAGCTTTTATTAGGTCACAATAGCCCTAACATTTGACCTTTTACCACCAAATTCCAACCAACTCATCCAGTCCCAATGAACGTTTGTTCCAAATTTGTACCTTAAGAGATCACCTGTTTACAAGAGTGAGGATGCAGATTTATTTAAAAAACCCCAAAACATGATGCTTCTGGCCTCACCTGACAGCATTTAACACCCCTCCCCCTGCTGATCATTTTCATACAGTCCCTAAATTAGAAACAGTGATCCTTCAGTGTTGCGCTGCAATCACAGGACAATGACCAACTTCTGAACATATAAAATTACAAGAATTCATCTCAGCAGAATAAGAATGGCCTGTGTTATACGATAGTTTTCAAATTTATGAGTGTATTTTGTCTTTATTTTGCGCAGTAACAAATAAATTATCTTTGCATATGGAACACATTATGCTCCAAAAAGCACGTACAGACTTAAATAAAGCCTCTTAAGCACACATAATGCTGGACCTTTGCATGTCTTTGCCTAACAGGGGAATACTGCAGCAAAAGCACAGCTATCGCACGCATGTGTTTGTGGTTACTTACATACTTTGCTGGATGTTGGATGAGAAGGACACTGCCATTGAACATAAAAGAAGTTTTTTCCAACAGGGTTTTTAATAAAGCAGGTTTTCATTGAAGCAAGATGATGCAAAAGATGGTATTCAAGGAGGACACACACACAAAGAGAGAGAGAGAGAGAGAGAGAGAGAGAGAGAGAGAGCCCACAGCAGCTGGACCCGGTGCTGAGATGCGTCTCAGGACATTTCTTGTCACTGAGTGTGTGTCCCACATCACGGTCCGTTTCTACTTTCCCCTGCTGTCGAGGATCGGCGCTTAATAACTCTCTACTGACTTCATTTACAAAGACAACTTTACCATCTGAGCTGTAAAGAGGCTCGGGGAGAATGCCTGGAGCCTCTTCAAGCTTTTCAGCAGAGAAATATGATGCTGTACATGATGTATGAGGCCCAGGCATGGGGCCGTTATTAAAATATATAGCTTGTATCAATCACGCAGGTTATCATACTCGATAGCTTTTATTGTAAGGTAACAACCGGTGCCTTTTCATCAGAATATGACGCCTAAATCAGTCACCGCAAATCACATTAGTAAGTGTTAAATTACCTTTTTATTAGAGCGCAGTTGGTGTTGTGGTAAATATTGGCGCGCATCAAGCAAGAATGCATATTAAATTTGAAGGTACAAAATAAGTAATATGACGGCACATGAACCAGAAACATTAATCACTCTTGATCAGATTATTTTGTCGAATACATATTTTGATTTTCATTCCATACATCCTGCCTTGAAGATGTTGTAATGAGCCGAGTGTCTATATTTAAAAGAAATACTGATTTATATTTAAGTCAGGGTTTGATTAAAATTACACTACATATGCCATCTCATGTGTGTGTGTGTGTGTGTTTTAATTATTTTTTAAAGCTATTACTGTTAAATTAAAATAGGACACATACTTCCCAAACAAACTTCTATTCTGCATTGTATTAGAGTTAAAAAAATATATATTCAACTTTAGCTACTGTTAACGTCATCTCCCTGAGTTTGTGTGGAAAAATACGCATTTAACTGTAAATTAATTAGTTTTTAATGCCGCTTTGAAGGTTTAAATATCATTATATCTCAAAATAAAAACCTAATTTCTGTTTTTATATGAAAAAATTCGGTTTCACTATTAAATGACTGGAGCACATTTTTTACGCATCGCAGTAATCAAAGTTTAAAACGCCATGTAGCCAAACACATGATTTCAGTTGTGTTAGTCAAATAGGAAAATGTTATATTTAAAGATTTAAAAGGAGATCTGGCTGTTGTGTGTCATTTAATGTTTTTTTAAAGCAGCGTCTGCATTAGTACACACATACTTTGGTGACAAAACATTTTATACACCGAGTTTGAAACAATCTTTTCAGATGAGTTCTACTTTACAACAGTAAACTGGTTTGGATCTAAATGACTGCATATTCATTATTCATTTAAAAATTATGGTTCTATCTCCTTGACCCACTTTCTGAACCTAAATGTCAAATGAAATGTTAAAAAAAATCCCGTTAAGGACAACTGGAAATGTTCGATCACAATCTTTCCTGGAATTTTTACGCACGTGTTCTTTCTTTCTTTCTTTTATGGCTTCCTCTGCAAAAAGTAATAAACAATAATAAAAGGTCAACAGATTTTCAAGGTAAAATAGGATTTCCAACTGATTCTAATGTGATGCGTTCTCTGCACAGGGCGTGCTGCACCCCAAGACAATCTATCACCTCAAAAACAAAATAAGTCGAGAGTGTGGGATAAGTATAGACCTAATTAGAAATCCTAAATTTATGCCTTCTAAATCCAGGTCCGTTAGTGGAAATGAAAGCTTTCGCTCCAGGAAAAGCAAATTACCACCTAGAATTCAAGTCGGTATTTCAAATCAACAGAGATGATGGCGGCCTCGGTTCTCTGACAGGGTTGCCTCAGTAATTTAAAATCTGTGAGGGAAAAAACGTGCGAGGCTGGAATGTTGGCGATTCTCTGTGAGGAGCTCACTTAGCTGCTTAAATTATTCTTTTTAATGATCCAACTCGTTTTATGGTCGTTCGATGACTTCTTATGAGGGGATTAATATTGAATGCAATGCTAGAAAAGGAAGGAGATGCTTTAAGTGCCATTTATTGTACTGTAACTACCTTTATTGGTCGCGTATAAACCTAAACCATCGTTTGTGGATTTGTTTGGTCGCGACTTAAAGCTGGAAAACATTAATTTTAACACATGAGAAATTTGTTTGGTGTGAATTTCCCTCTGATGCTTTAAAAACATAGCAATCTTACAAGACAAAACAGAGTGAACTGGAACCTGCATGTAATCCTCAGTACAAGCAGCTAAGTATCCTCTGCTGGCCTCATTCTTGTGCGTAAAAATGTGCTTTGACTGACGGAATGTTTTTTAGCTTTATGATATTGGGCATTTTTTTAATTTGTAGCCAAGGTTAAGTGGAACAATGTTGTTTTTTTCGAAGGAACCCCACGCATTTCTCATCGTTAGCCCACTAATTGTGAATACGTGCGTGTGGAAAAGGGGGGTTCTTTGTCTCAAGTGTGTTCTGTCACACCACTGAGGCAACGTGTAGAAAAATGAAGGTGGTTTGCAGATAATGTCTTCAAGCTTCTCAGCGCCAGTGTCTCCAATTAACGCGCTGTCTGGTTGGCAGCCTGGCCTGCAGGGCGGAGGCCCTCCGAAAATTAAAATTCCCACAGCCTGCGGTCTGAGCAGAGGCCATTTTGACTGAAAAATATCCCGAGTATCTATGACTGCAAAACAAAGTAGGTTTGCACTCTGAACATGTCGGAAACACCGCGCAAAGTGCAGGTTTAAGACTGATATTTAAAAAAACAACAACTGTGTTAATATGTGTAAACGCAGGAGGCTCTAGCATTTAATTTTAACATTTTTTATTTCACTAAACTGAGACTCTCCAGTTCTACAAAATACACAATTAATGCATTACTATGTGTTTAGTCCTCTTGTTGTTGCGGATTGAACCAATTAGGGCCACATCTTACATTTTAAGGTGAAACTTTACACAGAACTTAATTTGATTACAAATCCAACACATCAGCCTTCAGTGAAGTTTATATTTTTCAGTCTGGTATCTTACTGGGTGGCTGTAATTCAACGGAAGCTCTCCAGATGAGCTGGAAATAGGTCCTTTAAGACGGAAGGACAGAGGAATGCGGTGAATTCAAGCTCAAAGGCCAAAGCTGGGCGCCAGAGTCGCAACTGATGTTTAAAGGATTCTTGGTTTGGGTTTGTGTTGCTGCTCCTGAAATGAACACGCACCAGCCGCTCAGTCAGTCTCAGGTCCAAATCATCATTTCTCCTCAGCAGATCTGAGAGCTGCGCTACGGTCCACCTTCAGCCTCGTAAATAACCACGTTAACCCCATAAGCAATGTGTAGTTCATATTTAATCGTCGTAAATAACGGTGTTGGCTGAATATGCGGCACACAGATAGGATTTACAGCCACGACTAGCAGCCTGCCATCTCCAAAGAGTCCAGGACTCCACGTCTGTGATAATTATAAAGAAATATAAAGACTTACAATCCCGGTGACTTTGACAAAGGTCAGATGGAAGTCAAATGTCTGAGCAGTCCAGAGTGATGCTGCGTCTTCAGTCTCCTCATTATAAGACGGATTTGATCCCTGAAAACACTGCTGTGTGAATATACAAATGGACACCGGCACCACAAATCCGTGCGTCCAGCTTCCCCCGGTGCCTCCATGGAGCTCCGGTCCGTGTTTGCTCGTGGCAGCCTGACCGATGAGTGAAAAGCGCCCTTCAGCCGACCGGCAGGAAGGCAGCAGCAGCCTCAGTCGCGTTTACGGTCCGCACCACCACAGGCCATATATCAGCCCTATAAAAGTAAAGCAGCCGCCCTGATGTAGGATTTTATTATGGTATTAAACGGACCCCAAAAAAGTAGTTGAAGTAGTTTGCGCTGTAAAGACAAGCGGCATAACCACGCAGGACCCGATTTAATGGCGCTCGTTAACAAAAATGACTGTTAATCTGCCAATAAAAACAGTGTCGGGCGGCTCTACAGCTCAGAGAAAAGCTTCCAAGTGGACCCAGAAAGCGGGTAAATAATTAAACATACCTGGGTGCGAGTTTTACCATCTATCTTGTCTTGGATAGAAAATATCTCTGCTGTTGACTCGCCTTAAGTGTAGGACTGTTGGTGCTTATACTAATGGTGTTTTAAATGCAGACTCCCTGATGTTGGGATTGATTTAAGTGATTGCTTGTGCACAATTCAGCAAGAGTGGATGTTCTCTCGGTAATACGTTTTTTTCCCCCAGCTTCACAGTGAAATACACGTGCATCTATTTTAGTTAGGTAAAAAAGATAAATACATAAAAAATAATGGCGCCACTTATTTGTCAGCCATTGTCTCCACTTTGCATTTCATGCATACTGTCCAGACGACGCATAATTTAACGGTTTTATATAATTCCAGTTTGACAGCAGCCATAGATACACAGACTAGATATACGCACGGACTGTTCATTTTGCATATTGCATATAAACAAGACAATTTATTTAGAGGGAGGCAATCTATTAGAGAGAGAGAGAGAGAGAGAGAGAGAGAGAGGGAGGGAGAGAGAGAATAGGGAGGGGGCGCGTGTGCAGGATTGATTTACGCTCCATTGACGCTTTTTCAGGCTCGAAGAAAAAGTCCGGCCAATCAGTTTGCGCCTCTCGCACAGACCCGACAAACCCCCGCGCACCGTGCAAGGCTGAAGGCTGTAGCACTTTGTTTCGCTATAGTGAGCAAGTTGTTTGAAAGGAAGGGGGCTAGAGGAGAGAGAGAGAGACAGAGAGAGAAGGAGGGAGAGAGAGAGAGGACGAGAGAGAGAGAGAGAGAGGAAGGGAGGGGGCGAGCTTGCAAAGAACAGAAGAGAAGAAGAGGAAAAAGAGAGAGAGCAGGAAAGAGGAAAATCTCGTAATGTCTCTCTTCTCCATTTAGTGAACTCGCGGCGTTTCGCAGATAATGTCCGAGAATGTCCATTTCTGGGACTTTGAGCAACTATTACGTGGACCACATCATAAGTCACGAGAGCGATGAACTCTCAGCCCCGGCTCGCTTCCCCAGCGTCCAGTACTCTGGTTCGAGCTCCGCAGCGGCCGCGGGCGGGAGGCTCCCCGGCGGCGCTGCGCAGGCGGAGCATCCCCATCCAGAGTCGTATCCATCCTGCAGCTTCCAGCCCAAGCCTCCGGTGTTCTCCTCGTCCTGGAGCCCGTTCAGCCCGCACCATGGTGCCAGCGGCCTCCCCGCTGTCTACCATCCGTACATCCCAGCCCAGCACGTGCCCGCCGCGGACACACGGTACATACGCTCGTGGCTGGACTGCGCGCCGCGCGGCTCCGAGTCCGTCCCGGGGCAGGGCCAAACGGGGCAGGTCAAGCTAGAGCCACAGCTCGGCCACCTTGGAGGGGAGATCCCACCCAAAATCGGCGGACAGCACCAACACGAGACCACCACGTACATCCTTGAGTCGACGTCCACGGCGGCGCGAGAGCTGAGCCACCATCCGACCGCCATCCCGGGAGCAGGGTTCGAGGAAAATAAGGACATTTGTGAAGGGAGTGAGGACAAAGACGGCCTGGATCAAAGTAAGTTATTAAAGCAGGAAATAGGGTGCGGGAGAGGGAGAGAGAGAGAGCGCAGAGAGGGAGATTGTAAATGCTTTTAATGCCGCCATAAAACAAGAACAAAGAGCCGGAGAGAGCCGAAGTGCCCCCACCTTTTGCTCTCGAAGTTTACTGTGATATTTAGCTCGTATCATCCTTGGGTTCGCGGTGCTCACTGGCAAAGACGCACCGGCTGCACATAGGAAACAGACAAACAATGGTATTATCGGTGCGTATAGTTTCCCCTCGGTAAAGTGACACACACTTCTAATAACCTGCATGTAGTGGACAAAATAACGGTGAACAACATCATTAAAACAAGAACTAAAAATAGGCCTAAAAATGTAACATACTGGGATCCTCTCCTCACATAGTCCTGATAGAAACTGGAGGAGCTGCTGTGTTGTATTTTGTGTTTATATTAAGTTGTTACTGCATCTCTATAAGACAGTTTGAAAGTGACTAACATGTAGCTTAGTTTGGATCACTTTGGCAAAAAGCCCAGTTAAACGCATAAAGCTGCTTTATAGCTTCGCACCTAAAACATGTATAAATTTGTTGTAGAAGCTTGTTAAAGATAAATGATTATGGTGCGTCTGGAAAGACTTAAAGTTAAAGCGAGTGGCTAAGAATGTTTATTATTTAAATAATGGCAGAGCAGAACCAATAAATCACACAAAAAAAAAAAATCGAAAATCAAATCTCTCAGTTTCACCAGAGAAGGTGTTCAGTTTGGGCAACCTCCAGCTCCTCAGGACATGCGCACTTGTGTCCTCTTTGAAAAGCACCTACTTTTCAGATTTGTCTTTTTTTTTTGCTGCAGGTACATTACAGATCACAGGGCACTCATTATCTCCGTCACACACGCTCACACATGTGCTTATGTCTGCGCTCCGTCGCATTTTAAAGCTCCTCGTGTCAGTCAGTCTGTAACAAACTGTCCCATCTAAAAGTGTGAACATGTCTGTGGAGTGGAATGCTACACGGTATGCTTTGTGTATAAACGTCTAGGCCACCTCGACTTCCTTATCCCACCGCTTTACGCACGACTGAACAGTCAATAGTAGATGGACAAATGAGCTCCGGAGCTCCACCGACGCTGCACCGGACAGCCTGGATTATCTTTTATAGGTTGGGGTAACCAGTCGTATAATAAGGTGACGCTGGAGAGGCTGATATGGCAACGCTTCTGGGTGGGCAGTGAGACACAGAGACGCACTATTCTCTGCATTTGCTTTGGTCAGTTATTGGACACATGTGTGCGTATTTCTCAAGAGGTGAGCATGTGTCATATTTACCCTCACTCTTCTCTCATAATGATAATAATAATAATAATCCAATCTGTTTTTTCCTGTCCTCAAACAACACGTTTCGCTCCATCAGCTGAACACATCCTCTGTATGTCTTGTTTAAAAAAAATCATCAAAATCATAAAAGGAGTCGGGGCCGTCCATCACTGACCTGGGCGGCTCGGAGCAGCAGAGCAGGCTAGATTAGTTCTCAATAGAGCAGAGGCCTCATAACTCAGCCTGCAGCGTGGACTCACTGCGCTGTGCGGGACTCACATCTGAAGGGGAGGGGGGGGGGACAGTCCGGACGAGAACACTGGACTCTTAAAGCGCGTATAAATCTACATGGAGGGTCATGTAAATCCCACAGCGGCCCATGATGGCGTTTCAAGCTGTAGCTGAAGGAGGAGAGGAGTGAAACTTTTACTTTCTTCACCTAGAGAGTGGTGTTTTGCGCGTTGCATGTGGAGGAAAGTGGGTATCACAGGTTTTACTTCAAGCTTTTTTTGTATTCTAACAAATGATGATTCGGTATAGGAATTAATGCAGCCTCGTTTTTCATTTTAAACGACTAAAAGCTGCGTTTGAATGGATATTTATCTGTTCCAAATGCTCCCCACCAGCCACATCTCCTCTAGTGTTCCTATAGTGTCAGACGGTCGCATGTGAGTTGCTGTTTTATTCATCTGCACTCTGTAATAATAATAATAATATTTTACCTGTCACGAGTCGCAATCGTGTTGATGTAAAGCCGTGCAGGGTTTGGCCCCTATAACAAGGGTTTGTTCTGTTTTTTCTGTCATCACTCGCACTAACAACAACATTTAATCCATCATGTGTTGGCGGCTTTGGCTCCGCTCGAAGCTCTTTACCCAAAAAGCTTCTTGACTTATTTTTTGGGCGGGACAGTAAAAGCGCTCCCTAGAAAGATATTCATTAGATTTTTCTGAAAAAAAAGAACATATACATTCATTATGTTGGATGTGAACGGGCTCTGTTTCCCTGCGCTAATCCCGCCTGATAAATCTAATATGTGCCAGAGGAGTCTGATCCATCCGTCTGCTGTGTGCGCGCATTGCCAGAAAAAAAAAGGAGAGAGGGAGACTTCCACCTCCATACTGGCCTTTTCAGGAGAAGAAATACAAATTACAAATCCTACACACACTCACATATACACACTTTATGGCTGCACGGGTACCACACACACACATACACACACCCAGCCACCTTATTACAGCATCTGAGCGCGCTATCCATCAGAGCAGAGAGCTGGTTAAGAGCTGGATGGAGCCCAGCAGCCCCCAGTCTGAATTATTAGACTTTCCACCAGTAACACTGTGTTTCCCAGACTGGCGTGGTGGTCGTGAAGGTTTGTCTGTTGAAATGGGCAAAAACTAAAATTAAAAAAAAAGAGAAAGAAAGAAAATCCCCAGGCTCTTTTAGAGGGTCAGCACTTTTTCTTGTGGTTTGTGTTTCCATGTGCCTGTGTTGCAGTGGGTTAGTGTGGCAGGTAGTGGGAGCTGCACCATCCAGTAAGTAAAAAAGAAAAAGGGTGTTTCTATTGTTCACAAGGCGGCCATTTTGAACTGTGTAGGTGCAAAATAGTGCATGCATCTATGTGTGGTAGCTACCATTACTTCAGCACGTGTTGGTCAGCAGCACCTCAGGTTTGCCACTTATGTAGGAATTTGCTTGGAAATACACATTACACCTCACAGCTGTTGTTGCTTGTAATTGTTTGAAGAAATTACTTTGTGCTGCAATAGAAGAGTCATCTCTTTTCATACAAGTACCTAATATTCTGTTTGCACAGCCGCCCAGCTTTATTTCCAGTAGTTTAACATTTTGCTTTCTTGATGAGAGTAGGATGAGGGGACTCAGACTTTCTTGTCTGAAGGAAATATGAGGCCACTACTAGCAGCCAGTTAGCTTAGCTTAGCATTAAGAGTGGAAACAGGGAGGAAAAGCCAGCCATGCTCTGGCCAAAGCACCTCCAAACCTCACTAATATGTTATATTTTGTCTACTTATAAAACTGGATGAGGTTTTCACAAATGCCTTCCTATTTCAAAGTCAAAAAAGCTTCTTGACTGTTCCTCCAAAACATTTCGAAATTTAGAATTTTTTCTTCTCACGTAAAGGGCATGGGACAGGAATTTAGATTAAAAAAACTTCGACTAGAATGAGGCATTTTGTGAAGAATAACGTTTGAGACTCTGAAAATTTAAGGTACATGGTCAGTCCCATGTTGGCACACTGGGTTTTATGTCATCCCAAAGTCATATTTTGTGCTCTATGCCCCCTTCACATAAGTGGCCTAACAATGTAGTATTCAACAGTAGCCAAATTCCACTGAGAACTTTGACTTCATGAGCTGCTAGCCTGCAAAACATTACAGCATGGCAGAATTTTTGGAGGTCCTTGCTTTTTTTTTCCTGCTTCTTTTTCGATGAGGAGTTTTGGAAAGACAGTTGGTGTTTCGGGAATCCTGAAGGCACATAAGTTGGTGCCTCATATGTCTTGGCAAACAGTGAAACATTCCTAACAGAGTGTTGTTTTTTGTCAACACCAGAAGTGTAATGCTTTCCAGCTCCAAACTTGTAAATCTGATCAAATGAGGGCACTGTGAAGGCCAGGTGCTCAGAGCAGCAGCTCAGCTTGAAGGCAGGATGTTTCAATTTGTGATAGTGGCTTAGATTTACTAAACTGTCGACCCGAGCTCCTTGAATTCAGGCCTGATTCACTTTTCAGTAAGGAATCTGAGAAAAAATATAGCATTGGCATGATTTATCTGTCTTAACAGCAGGGGAGGCCCAGGCTGAGTTTCCCTCTGCGTGTATTCAAAATGGCTGCCATGTGAACATCACTGGAATCCTACACCTTCCAAAACACCACGTCCAGTTAATGCTGGCATCCAGCTACAGATTTCTCTTTGTGTTACTGGTGCTGGGCGGCCATCCAGAATAAACTACAAGATTACACTTCAGTCTTTGTGCTGCTGCTGCTGCTGCCGGCCAGAGCGAGAAAGTTATTACCCCCGAAGTTTATTAAGTTATAACGCCGGGTGAACAACCCCATTAATTGGCGTGTTGCTGTTGGTGGCTGGGTGAGATGGGGTGTAAAGGTTGGGGTGGATGGGGGTATTGGGACGAGGGAAGGGAGGGGGGGATAAAATACGACTTTGGGAAATGTAATAACGTGCCTTTGGGATATGAGAGGTCAATTTCTGGATCTATTAGGGTGAAATTGCAAAGGCTGGGGGGAGACAGTGGAAGAGATGGGACGTGATATTAGTCTTGTAGCCGTTTCGGTCACTGTTTCAACACATGAATCAAGGTGGACACCAGGCAAAGACGCACACAGGCCAACAATCGAACACACCATGCTGCAGGGCCATAGGCTATAGCAGGGCAGCTTTACAGGAATATCAATCTTTTCATGTGCTTGTCCATGTGCAGACGTCTCCTCTGCAGCTACACGGATGTAGCCGAGAGAGAACTTTGAGATTGGACAGTACAAGCTACAACACCCCCATTCCACCTGTATTTTTTTCTTTCTATCTATCATCATCTTCTCTGTCTTCCCACCCCTTTGGAGAAAAAAGAGCACCCCAACTCTCCCCACACCACCACCACCCTCCCAGCCCTCAAACAGTTTGTCATCCTGGGTGACAGCTACGGTGGCGGCACAGCTCCGAGGGTAATGGATGGTCCTGAAGGTGATTATACACCCAGGGAATGCAAAGCACCCACTTTACCATGTGACAAAAGCGCTGCACCCCTCTACCTCTCCCTCCCATCAACCCACACCCACTGTCACCTCTTTACCAGGCATTATTTTACTCTGAGATGAAATCGATCCTCTACATGCTGGCCATGTTGGAGGAAATTGATTCCAGAGGGTATTAAGGACGTATTTACTGATGATGGCCGCTAACTATAACTTGGCTGGTGGGATGGACGAACGAACACAGGGGAGGCTATCTCATGTCAGATCCACACAAGAGCAGAGGCTGAGGTGATGCTGCATTTGTCTCTGGCTGCCATCTTGGCCTCACAATCTGGCTCCAACCACAAAGTGTCCTATATGGGACTTTTGTGTTCTGTGCAGCTTCTCTCTAAATTTTAAAATGGCAACAAACTTCTAGTAATCACTTCCTCCTAAATCAGGCAGATTTATGCAGCTGAAAATGCGTTGAACAGATATCTCATTGATCAGATGTTTAGAAGTTTGTTGGTAAATCAGAACTGGGATTTCCACCATGAGAGAGCTCTTTGTTGTCGTGATAGTGATCATTGAACTCACATGCTACACTTGAATAGCGAATTAAACCCTGAAGACAAATGATTGACATTAAGGAAATAGGATAAGAAGAATAGGTCAAGAATTACATCAAAACATTCCTACCAAACAAATTTCATTCTACTTGGTTAACCATCTACACATATGACAATAAAACTAGAAATAATAAGTAACCTTTGGGCATCGATTTAGGTGGTGATATCCAGGAGAGGACAGTGCTG
Organism: Dascyllus trimaculatus; assembly: GCA_024666655.1. NCBI lineage: Eukaryota > Metazoa > Chordata > Actinopteri > Pomacentridae > Dascyllus > Dascyllus trimaculatus. Next base: position 9,288,760 of record CM045458.1, read on the forward strand.
TATTCATTTAGTGCCCCATATGCACGCCCTTTTAAAAATACTTTGAAAAGAGAATTTTCCTCATCTTGAGTAGGTTTTACTTCATTTCCTGGTGGAAATGGACTCCAATAAGGAATGGAAGCTTCACATTAGCATAAAAGCCACTTAAATCCACATGAATCTGATCAAACAAGAAGTTAATGCTGCTGGTGCCACACAGAATTGTTCTTTGTGTACAAGTGGGGGAAAAAAACATTGTCATGGATGTGATTAGCAGTTGCTGAAAATATGATTGTCATGTAGTAAAATATTACCAGTGAAATTGAAGACAGATGAAGTCTCCACCCAAGATTAGCTAGGGAAATGACTGGCTCCTCAGGCAGGGAAACACACACATTTTAATTCTCCCTGTCTGGTTTGAAAAGGCGTTGAAGCTCAGTCTTTCCCCTCATGTCTTGTGAGACCATCCATTCTCCCATTTTAGATCGAAGGACTAGGGCTGCATTTAACATATGAACAAAAAACCTTTATCACCCCATTGCCCTGCAGACCTGAACTGCTCCTAGCTGGACGGATAAATCTTTCATTTTTTGCAGTTAGACATCAGTAAGAAGCTCTTTGGCCTGAACACTGTCCAAACTGATTTAGATGGGGCCTTTATTCCAAAACTCACCCTGATGGTTCGATTGCACGTGTGCTGTGTTTCACTCAGTCTGACTTCCACTGCCTTGGGAAAGCTCTAGTATAACAAAAACAGCCAGTGACTCTACATAAACCAACTTTTTGGACAATAAATCCAGAGCAGAATCCCCTCCTGGAGTCACATTTTGAGTTGTGCTCCAGACTTTGAATCACACTACTGACTGGGACGGAGCCATTGATAAAATGCCACTGAGAAACAACAGCGTAAAAAGAAATAATCCCAGTGTGATCATGTTTTCCACTTTGCATGCTGCTCTCTATGTAGTTGACCTTTCATGGCTTGTAGAAAACACTCCTTGTTTGACTTTTGCTGTTATGTTGAATTGTAAGGACAAGCTCCATCCAATGAAAAGGCAGAAATTTCAAGATTGACCTTTCTTAATGAATTTGTTTTTGATTTTATACTCTGTAGAAAGTGGGAGAGTCTGTTTGTTGGTTTGACTGACTGGAAACGGAGCCTGACCGAACCACAGGGAATAATTGCCCTTGGTTAAAGGTTTTATTTAGAAGATGTAAAAGTGAAAATGAACCAGAAACAGCTCTGGTCTTTTTGCAATTTCCAAAAATTTGTTTTGATAGTTGCTTTATAGGCAAATTCTGATATTGTGCAATTAGAAACAGTTCTGAAGGGGTCAAAACTGGGCAAAGGGATTCTTCTTCTTCCTTTTATTTTCTGTTTTTGCAGAATTGTCCTTTTAAGAGCCACAATGCCGTGAGACTCCCTGCAAGCTGCCTCATAGCTGAGATGCCTCAGTTCTCTGCAGAGGGGAAGAGCAGATAGCTTTCAGCCCTAAACCAGACCCATGCGTCCCAAACAAGAAGTCTCTGCTAATTACATCGGTCTGAAAGCTATAAAGAGGGGTGGGGTGGTAGGAAGGGGGGATGGAGGAGCCAGGGTGGCCTGGCAAACAAGAGAGGCTGATACGGCAGGGGAAAAAAAAAGAGAGAATGGGAAGGAAAAAAATCATGACAGCGGATAATTCATAATTTGCTCTCCATGGAAAACAAGGAGATCACATTTCAGCGCCCTTATATTTACGCATTACGCTAAAACATGGTTATTTTCTATTTTAGACCAAAGTTTCCACAATAAAAGACGTGATTTGTGTCTTTTCTTTTTCTTTAAGCAAGATGGAGCTTGTAGTTCTCACTGGAGCAGAGCGTCATTACAGGTCATTTACAGAAGGCTATCACCTTTAGTTTCCTTAATGTTGACAGTGAAACGTTGCAAAAACACATTTTTGTGTATTTAGTTATTGTTCTGCTTCTGTGTATAAGCGAACAAAGTGAAATATGAGAGGATCATAAAGCGCCAATACTCTCACAGAATGAAAATAATACCGCTTTAGGACTTTAAATTTAGTTTTGCTTTTGTTTGATTTGTTTTACGCACGCATTTTCAATTGAACTGATACATTCTGAAACATAGAAATGATTCTAAAAACTGGTCCCGTTTAGAAACAAACATATTCTGAGTGTATAAAATAATAACAAGAAACATGTGAGTCGTGGAATCAGACTTTTCATAATTCCGTCCTTTAAATTCTGCACATTGACGCGCTCCGTTCGTATTCCCTGTTCTGTTGGTCAGAGAAAGCAGGCGTCGGTCTTTCACGTGATGCCAAATAAAACAGCCATGAACCCACTTGTGTCAAAATTGCGCCCCTGTTGACACCATAAACCTGGTTTACGCACTAAAGTGTCAATTGCAGAGTCAGGTGTTGTGGAGCTAAGCTTTTACGCACGAGGTTGCCTAACTTTTACGCGCGGAGAGATTATGTTTTGAGTGCCTTGCCACATGTTCAAAAACACAACTAAACATAATTAGAGTGCATTTATTTTATTCTGTTTTAATGCCTTCCTTCCTTTCTTATTTTCTTCTCCTTCCTTCTTCCAGATGACCCTTCGGCCAACTGGCTGCATGCACGCTCCTCCAGGAAGAAGCGGTGTCCGTACACCAAATACCAGACGCTGGAGCTGGAGAAGGAGTTCTTGTTCAACATGTACCTCACGCGGGACCGGCGGCACGAGGTGGCGCGCGCGCTCAACCTGACGGAGCGGCAGGTGAAGATCTGGTTCCAGAACCGGAGGATGAAGATGAAGAAACAGAGCAAGGACCAACCCAAGGACTAGCGGGACTCACACAAACACTCAGACGCACGCACGCTCACACCATGTACCCACCGTAGAGCCCCTTGTTTCTTAGACACGAAATGGCCTTTCCCAAGAACTGCAAAAATATACATATATACGTCTGCTGTTTTCACTCTGTCTTAACCTTCACTTCGTGAGCTTCACGCCAATCTATATCCGACACATGATCAATAGCTTTACTGATCCCTAGTGGACGCCATAAAGTTAAAACTCAAGTCTTAAGAGCGTCTGATGTTCAGTGAGATGGACGGAGGCTGGAACTTTGGAATCATTTGTATTAATGGAGGATGATGGTAAAACTCAGACGACCAACAATTCCTCCCGGACTTCTTCTCCTTTAAATGAGTCTGACTCCATATAAAACTGCGGATTGGACTGTTTGCTTGATGAACTCATACATTGTTCTTACGTCTCGTGTGGTTTTTTCGCCTGTATTAGATTATTAATTAGGCTTTGATAATAGGCTACATTATGAAAGGGAAGAAAAGGAAGCAGCAAACCGCCAAGTGATGAGGACGAGTGGGAGGGAAAAAAGAGAGAAAGAAGCTTTTCCTTTTTTCTCAAGCTCTTCCTTTTATTAGTTATTTATTGTATTGTTGACATCGGAGACGCGCGGAGGTGCTGAAACCGGGATTTCACATGGCCATTAATAAGCACGAGGAGCAGATGGGCTGCTGCACGTAGACACACTGCGCTCCATCCTTATTTTTCTTCTTGTCTTTTTTCTTGTTTCTCTCATTGCTGGCAGAATTTGATTAGAAAGCGCCTGATGGCCGGCGTTGATATAAGCAGCCAGCCGCCGTTTGTTTCCCGGTTGTCGGCCTAAGTAATGAGCAAGATACCGGAGGGGAGGGTGGAGGAGAAGGAGGGGAGTTTGGAAGTGATGTGGAGGCAGGGGTGTTAACCCGACTCAGCAGCTGGGTATCCGATTAGGCTGCTGTCAATATCGTGGATCTCCGCCCTGCAGTTTTGCTCCCCGGATGCTTTATGCGCTGCGGCGGCGGCGGCTCATCTGCGGCCTGTATCGGCTATCGATAGTCACCCTTTACGCGTCACATGAGCTTAAAGATGCACGTTCCGACTAAGTTCCAAGCATCAAGGCTCAGTGTTTTTGTGTGAATCCAAGTCAGATTTATTCAGGCAAATTACACCCTCAGAATCAGTGAGGATCAACCGCTGCTCTGACCCGAATTCCACGATGCAAACCGCAGATACACTTTTGGTCGCTTCTTCTCCAATCCTGGCGCAGCATGCTTGTGCACCGCTTACTCTCGGATAAACACTTTTAGAACCGACACGACGTTTTTTTTTTTTTAAATTAGACTGGCCAGTACAAATCCTCCAAGGCTGCTACTTCGTTTACTCATTTCATTCTAGTGCGCACGAATCCATGTGCGCACGTAGCACAGGTCTGCGCCGTGCAGACGAAAATCAATAATATCTTCTTGGTCACCACAGTCCAAATCTTTATTCAACGTGTTCCTTGGCGTTGCATTTAAAGAAAAATAAGAATCAGCTCTATTTTTATACATACATTATATTGTGTATTATCTGCTATGCAAGGCGGCTTTCTCTCTCATTTCAGGAAAAATAGTACAAGCGTGCGCGACGGCGGTTCCCAAACGCAACTCGGACGGGAAAAAATATGTTCGGTTGGACATTTACTGACATTTTTATTTTATTTTATTTTTTAAATCCTACTTTTTTTCATGAAAATATGTTTCCTATAGAGGTTCTATCACAGGCCGATATCAACGGACACAACATAACAGTTCGGATTTATTCCCGCTCTAAATGTTTCAGCAATAGTGTGTGCATTTAATGGCTCCGAGTATTATCTGGGTAGACTTCAGTTTATGCAGATTTTTATTGATCCGGGTGTTAAAACATGAAGAGGCCATGCTGGAAGGCCGCTCTGTCGCTCTGGTGTTATTTGAAGTGTCGGCGTCCCATGGCAGTTTTATGGACGGCTCATAAACAACACATTGGCTTGCGTGTGCGTGTGCGTGTTTGTGTGTGCGTGTGTGTGTGTGTGTGTGTGTGTGTGTGTGTATGTGTGTGTGTGTGAGAGAGAGAGAGAGAGCGAGAGAGAGAGCGAGAGAGAGAGAGAGAGAGACAGGTTGTGGTATTAGACGGTTGCTTGTGCACCAACATTTAAAAACCAGACATATATATCATTATATAGTCTATGTAGTTTCCATACACATACTAGCGTGGGGGGTTTTGCCTCCAGTTGAGTTGATATGGTATCAGCTTTTATTTTGAAATGAACGGGTCTACAACCAGCCTTTTACGCAAAAGTCAAACAGAGAAGCGCTACAATTTTTTTTCTCGATGAGCAGCATCAAATCCTCTATTTACGAGTACAAATGTTTACATGGTTTGCGCATGCCTCAAGTCACTCGTCATTTTAAAGACGTTATTTCGTCGTTTAAACTCTTTGTGTGTTGAATCTGTCGGAGGGGAATGCTTACTGAAAAATAAGAATTAAAAAAAAGGCTAAATAGGAGTTTCTTGATAGGAAATATTTCTAATTTATTGTATATAAAGTGAGTAACCTCGTCTTTCTTATTGGAATGAGTTGAATATGCTGAATATTGTTTTTTGTCCTCTCGGGATGTGGCATCTTACTGTAATATAGATTTTGTTTCTTCTTTTGTCTGCCATGTTCTGTTTTTTTCCATGTTGTTGTGCCGACTGTCTGAATTATCTGTTCCGATGTCAGTCCGATGAGCTCTTTGTGTCTTTGATTTGTTTAATTGTTAACAGTACTGAGTTAGACTCTGCTGATGGGACAGAGGGGAGGAAACGGTTGGAATAAAACAGAAGCAACGCTTCTATATAAATTATAATTTTAAAATTTTTAATTATATTGACTCTTCCTTTCAGCCCTTAACTTCCTCTCGCTTTCGGTCCCAGTATTTACTCACCTGACTGGAGGAACAAAGTTTCTGGAGGTTGTTGCTGCTGACTTCCCCTCTGCTTTTTTTTTTTTTTACTAGAGCCATGTGGCCACAGTTAAAGGTTTTATGAACGAGCAGGCGACCTCCAGTCACTGTGTTCCTCTCCTCCATGTGAAATGTTCTTACTTGTATGTTTTCCTCTCTTCTTTCCTCTGTGTCGTTGTCTCTTGTTTCTTTGTGCGATGGCACTGCTGATGCTGGATTCCTATTAAAAGAAGAGACTTTACAGTAAGACCTTTGCTTCCTGTGTTTGCATCGCTGCTGATAAATAAATAGAAGGTCAGAGGAGAAATGATGCAGGGGGGTTGTATAGATATTTATTTACCATGTATTTGTTCTGCTTTCTGGTGGGAATGTGACGCTGAAAAGAGCCCTCCGTTCCTTCTTTTCATACCTCTCCAGATTGGATTCGCTCTCTGTGGGAAAACAGGGAAAGACAGAGGCGACAGAAGGGGGGGAGAGAGAGAAAAGAAGCGGATGAGCAAGCATGTGTTTGAAATATGTGTCTCTTCAGTTGTACACTGGAGCTTAAAGGAGAGGGGCGTCTGTTTGGCTGCAACACCAAAAGACTGTCATAAACCCATAAACACCCCCCACACCACACACACACACACACACACACACACACACACACACACAGTCACAGATGATGAGTGCATTCATTAGAAATGTCTCATCCGTCCATTAGGAGCTTGTGAAGCCGCTGCGGTTCCTGTGTTTGTCTCTGCACCAAATGACTCGGATAGACACAGAGTCTGATTAGGGCTGCAGGGTCTCTATTTCCTCTCTTATTTCGCACATGCTATAGAAACAATTATAATAGCTTGGAGCTGAAGTTGCAGAAGTAGTAAAAGTTGTCTTTTTTTTTGCTGCTCGTGCAAAAGAAAGTGCAAATGAAGTAGAGTGGAAACCTGAGTAAGTGCTTGCAACTTTGGAGTGCCATTGCTTGTACAGTAACTACACCCAAGTAGTGCAGCGTGTTTGCATCATTTGCAAATACTGTATGAAGTAAGTCAGATTATTTGATGTTTAACAATTGCTTTGCTGTTGGTAATTGTGGTTGCGAGCAGCAGCATAGCCAAGATTTTATAAATACTGAGGTCATGGATCTAAATTCCCCCAGTGCAGCTCCACCCCACTTGAACGTTTTCTGCCTAGTCGCCAGATAAATCTCCAGACTTGTTCGGATGTAAACTGCACTGCAAATGTTTAAGGCACTTCAGATGTCATACAGCGGCTTCAGAGAGGGAATCTGACTGGTCCAGGATTCATTCTGCAGCAGGACAAGGAGGCCACACATCCAGCCTGAGTCAAAAAAGAACAAACAAGAAGAATGAGGAGTCCTGCAGCAGATGATCTGGTCCCCACAGAGGCCTGATCTCAACATCATGGAGCAATGCTTGGGATTACACGAAGAGAGAGACAGAGAGAGAAAAGACACTGTGACCAATTAGATCCACAGAGGATCTGAGATGCTTGAATCAACATAAACACTGACTGCAAGTGTACTGAGGAGAAGTAGTGCTGCTAAAGGGAAAGTGTTCAAAACAAATAGTAAATTGATGTAGTTTTTCTTTCTACTGCACTTTGCAGCCAGCTAATAAAGAGGAACTGTGTACATTTACGCAATATTAACTCAAAAAATATAATCAGGCTGAAAATAAGTCCTGTGTAATTTCAAGATGTGTAATATGTACACTCTCAGAACAATCTCACCCGAACAAATCTATGAAACTCATTGCCTGGAAAAGAAAAAGCGTGCTGAGTTGTTAAAATTACCAAAAAAAATATTAGCTGCATTTAGATAACTTTGTTAAGTTGTTCCAACATAAAAATGGCAAGTGAAATTGTGCTTTCCAGCTGTTTTAACTTAAAGCTAGAGTCAGCAAATCTGATCAAATTCACAGAATATCTCCTCTGTGTCCAGCAGATAAAAGTTCTCTGTGTGCAATGAAATAAAAAAAAAATCCAGACCACCCTCACTCTGTGAGACTCAGACAGATTCACACAACACTATTCCAGCATGTCTTGTGCACATTTGAGCTCGTGCGCGGTCCTACTTGTGCATAGTAGTAGGGGACATGGAGGGGGAGGGGAGAGGGGGAAATGGGGCACTTAGAGGGATGATAAATCTGACACATGCCAACCAACAATCTGTCTCCAGAATCACAGACTCCACTTTAAAATAAGTTACTCTGACTTAACTGAAGAGTTCATTCAGCAGAATTTAGGAAACAAATAAATAAATTAAGCGTAACAAAGACTGATTAGCTTTTTAGGATTACTTTTTGTGTCACTAAATGCCCTTCTGAGCACCGTAAGCGAAGACCAGTGTTAGTGGAGACAAATGAAATCATTAAATCCAGATATTAGTTCAGATGGAAGGCAAATAGCTTCAGTTGCATTAGCTGAAGACATTAAACCTTCCAGTATGATAAAAAAAATGTTGGATGGTGAGAGGTGTTAAGGCATTTGGACCTAGCTACTGACTGTGTTCTTGTATAATAGTCAACAAGAACCTGTATTAAAATGGCCACCTCCTGTGTATATACAGAGAGGTTAACAACAAAGGTGAAACTGCACGTTTGAATGAGCATTTTAAACTTTATGTGCAGTAGTGAGTGTTGCATGCACATGTTTATCCCACACATGTTGTGCTCACTTGCATGCGCGTGCATCCTGTGCTTGCCATGACTCTTTAATCTTTTAACGCACTGCATCAAATTAGCATTTTAAGTCGGTACAGATTAGCTCAGTAAATTCTTTGTAGTGCCATATAATCACGGTTGTAGCTAATGTTACGAGCTTTAATGTGAACCGCATGGCAGTTTTACTTAGCTGCCCTTGCTACTATTAGCTAGCATTAGCCGGCCATGAGTTTTTTAAAAAACGACCAGCCAAAATACCTTTGAATAATTAAAACACAGCTGACAAATGTAAATAATCATTCAAGCTGAGTAATGTAAAAATAAAGATCTGCTTCTTCAAAAGTGTCCAGTTCACACACTTCCTGGTCACATGTCTGGCATCAGGAACACAAAGCTACGAGTCCAGTTTACTCAAGTGAATTTACAGTCCATGGGTCAAATTAGATAGATTTAATTAATAGGATAGTGGCAACTAAATAAATGAGGTGCACTGGAAGCGAATTTGAGCTGTAGCTGAAGTAAAGTACTGCTCTGAATAAATCTCACTTATCAGATAGGTTACTTCTTTGGAGTCCATTACCTTGAAATTATACTTTGTCCTTTTAAACTGCTATTCGATATTCAGCAAAAGTGTGAAAATTAGGTTTACTACTGTTTTAAGCATTGTGTGTGTGTGACGTCATAATGTCCATGTTGGTTCTACTCAACCCCTGCTATTCATGAAGGAGGATTGAAGAGTAACTTAAGTAAGTAAAGTAAGTCCCGTGACAAAGTCATGCTTTACAGTTTGGGTAAAACAAACACTTGGAACTTGTTGAAATAAGAGCAAACTCCTAGTTGATGGTCTTAAAATGAAGTTGCACCAGTGCAGACTGTTTGTTTTAGAGGATTCAAATGATTTAAGTACATCTAACTTGAAGCAGCGTCATCAAATTTACTCCTGAACTTAACTTGTGTGTTACAATTTGAAGCAATTCATTTACATTGGACATACAGTTCTCTTTTTACAGTGTAAGTAGTACTGATTTGTATGGAAAACACCTGAACACAGTAGATTGTAGTCGTAAGAAGATATAAGGCACTTTTAAACATGTATACTCTTACATTTGTCAGCAGTCACGTCTCCTTTGAAGCATTCAGTTATCAGAGTCTATATAACACAGCAGAACACACAAATCTTTGCCACGTCATACTGGATCATTCTAACCATGTAATGCATTCAGTGCATTTTTTCATATAGTTATGAGGATAGGAGTTAAAGCTGTCAGCAAATACATAAATAACAGTAAACATGTCTGTATATATGCTTTCAACTTCCCTGGTATCAACTGTTTAGACTCCACTTATAAGTTATAGCTGTTGATACAGACTCTCACTCAGACTAAAACAGCATCAGTATCTGTTCATGACTGTTTAATAGTGTGATAAATGTTGATTTTTTTCATACAGTGTTTCTAGATGCTAAATGTGGCTTATGAGGTTACTATAGTGTTGTTATCTGACTGTGGCAGTATCAAACAAACTGTGCAGTGGAAGCAGCTTTGGTGGAAACTGGTGTACAAAGTGTGAGCACAGCCTCTGAGCTTTATCCTGCACTAACATGGCCCAACCAATGAGGCCTCAGGATCTGAGCATATTTAGGCTTGGGCCCCAACAAAGACATCCCATAAACCATCTGTGGACTCGACGGTGATTGTGATACTTCTGCGAGGTCTAGCAGGGTCGGAGCTTCATTAAATCCAGAAGCCCCGGCTCTCCTGCTGCAGGCCTCCCTTCAGCCTCAGTCCCAGGGAAGGACAGCAACTGCAGGCTTTGGGGGGGGTTGCTGGGTTTGTGGTGACACATGGCACACTAAATCTAAGAGAATGCCGCAAGCAGGAGCCTCACACTGCAACACACACATGCACATCAGGTTAATACAAGGATGTGTTTCAGTTTCACCGGGGAGACATCATGGTCACATCTGAAGGAGGGGGCCGAGTCTGGAGCAGCAGTGCTGCTATTGTGGGTGAAGTGAGAGGTAGTTAATCGACTGTAGCAGTAGCTGGAGTACAAAGCAAAACATTTACAGCAGCAACCATTTTCTCTTCTATGCATTATGAGAAGATTAGTTAGATTAAGTAATAGCAAGCAGCAGTAAGTAGAGACAAATCACCGCTCTGTGCATACAAATAAGTTGTTTAACAACAGCTGAAAAATGTCTCCTCCAAAAGGAAATCAGACTGGAGTTTCCTTCCTCGTCCAGTTTTTTCCTCATATATGGCTCATCTACATATATATAATCAGTATTAACTGTCTGTGAGTAAAATGATCCAGATTTTTGCACCAACAGGAACCTCAATCAGAAGAAACTCCTGTTTTATGTAGTCTGTTTTGAATAAAATTCCAACAGTGTGCAACTCACTGGTCTGAAGTCAGTTGTGGTTATGTTGCTGAAACTGTCACCCAAACGCCACCCACTGCACCCCAAAGGCCCAGCTCCAGCTCTCCTCCCTTTCTCACAGAGGGAACACAAACCCAGATTGGCTCATTGTGCAGTGATTTAGCTGTGCGGCTAAAGTAGGTGCAGACCTCATCATTTCAGTGATATTTTCAGAAACTAAATGGGCTGCACAAGACAAACCACGTGCTGCTGCTGGCAAAAATTCATATTTCAGCCCTGGCGAACGTGGCCAATCCAATATGTCTTCACTTTATCCTCTCATATTAAAAGAGTCTACAGATAATAACCGGCTTCACTGACGCACTCTGGGTGGATGTTGGAGCTCAGCAGGCCCAGAGCAGCTCTCCCCTGTCCCCCACTCTGAATGAGCTGTTTTACACAGCACAGCTTCTATAATTCATCAGGCAGCAGAGGAATATCATTCATATTCATAAATTTTCTCAAAGAGAGTTATGGTCCCGCTGATCCAAACGGCTGTATGGATCAGATCGCATCAGCCATTCTGGACTCATTAACAGTTGGACGACGAGCCAAATGCTGCTGGCTGCTCCGCACATGTTACAGATGCCTCTGACGGGGCAGAAAAATAATAATAATAACATCAAATACAGAAATGATGGCAGGGTGCGCACATGGTACAGCTGCTTCTGGAAAGAAAGGAAAAAAAGAGTTGGAAGAATAACATCAAACACAGCAGAGATAACACGAGGAGATCTGGACGGTTATACTTCCTTCAGAGTAGAAAACATATTTTATTATTGTTGTTGTTAATATTATCATTAATAATAATAATAATAATAGAATTAGAATAATAATTCTATAATAGAATAATAATAATAATAATAATAGTATGACTGACATTCTATTTTTTGTAATCTTTCAACTACAATCCATCTTTCTCCTCAGCAGAAAGCAACATTTGACATTTCTGAGAAAAAAAAATAAGTTTTTTTTATTAGTTTTTGGTTTTGTTGTCTAACAAAAAATAAGTTAAAAAAAATAAAAAATTCAAAGACAAATGAATACAGAAATAAAAATGTCCAGAATGAACAATCTCGGGTTGATGATTTCTTACATTCAAAAATATATATTTACAATATTTCACAATAAATTACAATTTTTTTATTTAATAGTACTATAAGACATAGTGGAGTATGATTTTACAAGTATTATTTAAAAATACATTTAAATCTAAATGGAAAATTATCGCACATTTAAATTGTTAATTCACTGATTAAAAAAATATGAGAAAAGGAATAATACAATAAAGGAAAGCTAAATAAAAAAAAATAAAAAAGGTAGCCACTGTCTACTATCATTCCCAGAGTAAAGTCCTAAATTAAGATTTCAACAGACATCCCCATGTTATTTGTTTGGTCTGAGTCTCGCCCCTGCTGGCCCATTTGACAACCGTTAAAACAGCCCATCGCCCCGTTTTGCTTTTTTTCTTGTCTTTTCCAAATGATTCACATCCATCTGCATTCACAGTAGTTCATTTTTCCACAAAAAAAGAGAGAACTCCCCACACATCTCACCCTGGTTTGATTTCTTGCACTGAGCCGCCCGGTGGAGCTTCACAGGAAGGATGAAGGCTTCCTGCATTTATTTCTTCTGTAATTGTAAAACCACAAGTGGACTCCGCCGGTCAGAGGAGCCCGTCAGGGTTTGTTTCATTTGTTTTATTTTATTTTGCTTTGGGAGAGCAAAAAAATCAGATAGTTCCCCCCTTTGGGCCAATAAAGCTCCGGCAACTTTCCCTCTCTCTCTCCTCCGTCTTCTTCTTCTCCTCCTTCTTCTTCTTCTTCTTTCTCTTCTTTTTTTTTCTCCTCACGTCAGTTGTTTTGCACATTTCCTATTTTCAAACGCGGAAACAAACAGCACGAGAGGAGCAGGATGTGCTGCTGCGCGCACCGGGGGTCTTGAGCGCACGGGTAAAAAAAAAAAAAAGGTTGGAGGTGGTGGAGGGGAGGTGGTGGAGGGATGCGGTGAGCGGATGCGTTGGAAGGAGCCGCCGCCGACTGTCGTAAAAAAAAAACAGCAAAGAAGGAGAAGACGCAAAAGAAAAAGAGAAGAGAGCGAAGAAGAAGAGGAGAGAGAACGAGGATCCAATGCGGTGCGGCGCAATAAAAGAATATGACGGCAATAAAAGTTTATAGCGTATAAATTTCTGAAGGTTAAGAACTAAACGGCTGTAAAGCAAACACGCCGAGAGAAGGAGAAGAGGGGAGCGAGGAAAGCCACACAGAGAGAGAGGAAATAGGCCTATTAGAGGAAAAAAGTTTCAAATCCCCCTGCTTGATAATTTATTTGGAGGTTATAAATGGACTGATATTAGCTGAAGGCAGAGGGAGAGGGCAAATGTTAGTGCAAAGGCTTCAATAAGATCCCAGATATTAGACTTTGTAGGCTTCGGAGAGGCGCTGGAGCGGTGGAAGAGGCCTGGACGTGCAGGGAAATCTGTGATAAAAAGTCGAGCAGCTCTTGGAAGAGCTTCCTCCTCCTCCTCCTCCTCCTTTTCAGCTTTGGGAGTTTTATGGTTTTGTAGCCGTTTGGCTCTATGGGGGTATTTTGCAGCCTGTGTGTGTGTGTGCGTGTGTCCTATCCGACCTCCCCTTTGTCTATCTCAGATGCATCCTTACAGCCGGGGCCATAAACTCACCCTCCAAAAAAACACCAAAAACACACGCAGACAGCCGACCCCGACAGACAGGAGGTGTTGTGGCCGGGTCTCAGGCTCCTTTTCCGGCCTTGAGGGCACGGCTGGACCCCTGGGTTTGCCCTGCACAGCGGGGGGGAGGAGGAGGAAGAGAAACATCCACATGATGTTGAACCCTCTGTAGGACTAGTTTTAATCTACACTCATTATTTTCTTATTATAAGGCCCGTGCTATCATTTTGGTTTTAATCTCGCGCTATTTCCAGGGTTCTCACCGTTGCGCTGCGTAATGTGGGTTCATGTCTCCACAGAGGTGAAAGTGAGGATTGTGGGGCTGCAAGTCTCTTCAGATAATGGTAACAACCGCCTTTTTTACAGTCTGTTTACAGCCTGTAATTTAACCGCTTGCACACACACACACAGTCACACACTCACACACACACACTCACACTCACCAGGTCCCTCCGACATAAAAGCAACGATCATCTGCGGTAATAAAACGGGTTTGTCTGCGCTTAACTGCAGGAGAAACAGACACTTTTCACTTTACATTACGGCAACTGCTCTTATTTGTATCTATTTTACAGCTTAGGGAAGCAGAGATTGCAAATTTTCAGGAGTGACTTAAACGCAACCAAAAACAACAACAAAAAACTAATATAGAAACTACAAAAAATAAAATTCTGTTTATTAGTTCTTTGTAATAATATTTAAGCTACATTTTCTTGCGTTTTTTTAAATTAATTTGAATTATTATAACAATTTCGCTCAATATTGTCTCAATTTATCTGTTTAATTTAAATACTGTATTAATTACAAATAAAACTTTTATACAATAAAAACATATAAATAAAATATTATGATATTTTATTTATAAAATGTAAATAAAATATCATGAAATATTATGATATATAAATTATCTATTTATATGTTCACAAGTAAGAAAATTATATAAAAACTGACACATAAACACTATAGAGCCAGTAATGGTAAAGTATTACACACAGGATACAAAGTTCTAAATAAAAACGGAACGCTGTTGAACAAATCTCGCGATATTTGTTTTTTCAAGCATGTTTCATGTAGATGTGCAACATACAAAAAAAATGCGTGTTTAACAGTATTAGCAGAGTTAGTCCAGTCAGGTCAACTAAAATTTACAAGACAGGGGGCAACCTAAATGTTTACAGCTACAATTTTATTTTATCTTTCGTTTTGTTGTTTGTTTGCTTTTTGTTTTTCATTCCTATATTTTTAACTAAATTTGTAGGTTTTCCTGAGATTAAAAAAAGGAAAGCAAAGGTTGCCCTGGAGTTACATTCCTCTGCCCACCTTGTGCCTTCTCTTTTACTTATATATTTTACTTAATATTGGCAGTTTTCATTACCTGGTTTGAGTTACAGGCCAGACTTTACTGCCAGGTAGTTGGAATAAAATATAAACATCTTTAAACGAGTTAAATGTGTCAGAAAAACAAGGATTTCACTGGATTCTTCCTACTTTTATTTCCATTTCACAGGCTTGTTTTCATTCCGCTCTCCTCGCACAAATCCCAAATCGGGCTTCCAATTACACCTCGCAGTTTTATTTTAAAGCCGCCTATTTAGCTTTATGTGTGAGGACTTAATAGAACCATAAAGCCGCATTACAGGCCGGATTCCTCCTCCTTTTGGAATTACTGTAACCGACCGCTTGATGGCGCTCTTGCTCCACCGATAAACCAGCTCTGGCCTGAGGCTCAGCCTGCCATCGTGGAAGACGCGCACACTCAGAGGCTCCTTTAAGGGGGGAGAAACTCGGCCTATTCCTCTTTTTAATGTATTTTAAAGGGGGTATTTTTAAGAAGAAGTGAGGTGATTAGGCCACTTTTTGACTTTGCTTTAGAACATCCTGACATCTGAAGCTGCTGTAGGTCGTTTTCACACCGTACCGGTGAAGAGGAAGGGTTGAGGCCTTGGAAAATAATAACCCATAGGCATGCAGGATACGTATAGTCTGCCAGGAAATGTTTATTTTTCCCGGTGCAAGAAAAAAAAAAGAAAATTACATCAAGGACGCACGCACCTTGCCTCACCACTTTCTGGCTCTGTTTGATATGCAGGCTTGTGTTGGCACTTGGAGAGGTTTGCGCTTGTGCGTACTGGGCGCCAGAAACATTTTTAATCTCAGGTAAAAATGTGACAAGCACATGCAAAGAGGCCTTTAGTGATGCACGTCAAATCAATTCTCTACAGTTCCTTCCAGAGTTAAGATGCTGTAATCAGTGTCAGTGTGGGTAGATTTGACGCGGTGGACGTGACGCATAGAAGACGCCAAGGGGTGAAATCCAGCTTTTCTTGCTCCAAATGCGTTATCAGTGAGTGTGAAGGCAAATGTTTACGGCTGCACTGAGCTCTCTGAGTTGCTCATCGAGGCCGCATGTTGTTTTTGCCCAAGTGAGTGTATTCTCCAGGAATGACCCGCTAACAGGCTTTCACGCTCTTCTGCTTTGGTGGTTTGACAGCAGGGGCTGTGTGTGGACACTTGGTCAGGAGCGTGGAAACTGATCGGAAATAGTGACTCTTTTTTACGCACCACATTCATGCAGAGAGTCAACAGATCTCATAAGCAAACTCTTTATTGGAAGTGTAAAACACGGCGCGGTGAAGTTCCAATAAGATCACATTCTGGGGTAATAAATCGGAAAAATACTGCGGCAATTACTCCTCAGAAAGTCCGCTGATTTAACACAACGCTGTGCGTAATTTCAGCGATGGTGCTGGCAACATTTGGGCCTCTTGTGTCAGTGCTGTAAAATCTAAATAAATTAAATTCGGGTAATGTCATTTTCTATCATGAGCGCGGAATGGACGCAAAATTGCAAAGAAATGAAAGCTCCAAACAAAATAATATGAGCAGATACAGAGGACGAACTTGTGATTTCGGATCTACACAGGTTGATGCACCTACTCCATCACCACTTCCTCACATCTGATTGATTCTAGCTTTTTTTTACTCTTCTACTTCTTCTGGATAATCCCTGCACTTTAGGCCATCTTGCCTTTTACGAGCCTCGGCTGTTCTACGAGGCCAAGCTTAACCTTTCCACAACTTATCTCTTGTTATAGCGCTCTTTGCACCTCAGCTCACACCCCGACAGCCGTATGGAAAACAAGACGAAAATGACAATTAAATACGAGTAAGGATGAGGCGTTTACGGCCTCCGGTCGCGCAAAGGGCGCGTCGTAAACCCCCTCCACCTCCCCTATTTTTTATTTTTTGTTTCTCTGCTGCAAGGACGTAAACAAGCAAACACTGCCCCTCTGCTTTTATAGTTTGTTAAAGCGTTTACAGCCACTTTCTCCGAGCCTATTACCCTCCCCGGTCCTCCTTACATGTTTATGGAGATCAAATTTATAAAAGTATACGATGATCAGGGAGCATGCGTCGGAGCTCGTTTATTTTCTGTCCAGGAGCAGCAGTCAGGGATGGAATGGAAGGCAAGAAAGGCTCGACAACTGGTTTTAAAACCTCAATTACATTTATAGGCAAGTACTTGTTAAAACCGATACCAATTAGGGAAGCGCTACCCCTCCGCTCCCCTCTCTCTCCTCAGTGGGCTAACCTCTCTCTGCCGAGCTCCCTGACATTTTCGGGCCTCATTCACTTCGCTCCCATTGCAGCCACGCGCTCTCACTTTAAGGATTCAAGGGGAGAAATGAGAAGCAGCAATTAATGAGAGAGAGAGATGCTCTGAACACACACGCACACGCACACGCACACACTACTATCATCACCAGCCAACCTCAATCTCAGCTTCAAAGTAGAAAAAAAAAATCCATCACTTCTTCCTTTGGTTGGTTGGCTGGAGGAGTTTGTGTGTGTGTGTGTGTGTGTGTGTGTGTGTGTGTGTGTGTGTGTGTGTGTGTGCACTTGATCAGATGCAAAGCGGCAGAATTCTCATTAGCCCCCCTCCTTCTCCCAACTCCAATCATCCTCCTCCTTTCTCTCTTGATGCTGCACCTATTCTTTTTTTCACACTCCTCCTCCTGTTCTTCCTCTTTTTCTTCTTCTTCTCCTCTCTTTCCTCATTCTCTCACTCCCTTTGCATTATCACTAGGCGCGCGGAGCTCCTCGACTATCATCTATAGGCTTTACAGGCGCGTGCGTGCGCAGGCGCAAAAAAACAGGGGTAAAAAGTGCAAAAAGAGTCAGAGTGTGTTAATGTGTGTGTGCGTGTGCGCGAGTATTTGGTGCACGTTTGTCTAGAAAAGCCAATGGGATGAAGAACTGATAATAGATGCAAATTATCCCTGAAACCGACACACACACACATTTACGCACACACACACCGGAGCCGGGAGGAGAGCGAAGGAGAGGGAGAGAGAGCGCGCGCAAGAGAGAGAGCCAGAGGGAGAGAGAGAGAGAGAGGGAGAGAGAGAGAGAGGGAGAAAAAATATGAAACAACTCATTTGCAGAGGAGTAAATCACGGAAAACCCGTTTGAGAGCGCGACAGGGCTCCCGCTTACAGCGCGAACACCGGAATTGTGATGCGCACGAGCCCTTCCTCCTCCTCCGCTTCACCCACTTCTTCTTCTTCTCCTCCTTCCTCTTCTTTTTCTTCCTCGCTGGAGATTTTATGGAATCGGTGTGATTGTTGTTGTTGTTATTGTTGTTGTGGCGGTGGTTACTGCTCTGGCCGGCTGCCGTCACCGTTACTCACACCGCAACCGGCTGGTGTGTTGTGGCCGTAAGGGGGGAAACACCACAACAACGGTCACCGACAACCGGCGGCAGACCTGCCTCACTCTCCCTCCCCTCCGCTTCTCTGCCTGTGTGTCTCTGCTTCACACCGCACGACAGAAGCAGCAGAAAAAAAGAAAAAGAAAACACAACTGAAATCCGCCGGTCGCTTCCTTCAGCCCCACTCTGACTCTACCGAGCCGAACACAAACTAAAAACAACAACACAAAAGATGAGTTCATATTTCGTCAACTCGCTCTTCTCCAAATATAAAAGCGGGGACTCGTTACGCCCGAACTACTACGAGTGCGGTTTCGCGCAGGACCTGGCCGGCAGCCGGCCCACCGTGGTGTACGGCCCGGGCTCCGGCGCCACCTTCCAGCACGCTCCGCAGATCCAGGACTTCTACCACCACAGCGCCTCCACGCTGCCCAGCAACCCGTACCAGCAGAGCCCCTGCGCGGTCACATGCCACGGCGAGCCGGGTAACTTCTATGGATACGACGCCCTGCAGCGGCAGACGCTTTTCGGGGCCCAGGACGCGGATCTGGTCCAGTACAGCGACTGTAAGCTGGGAGGCGCGCCGGGACTCAGCGGCGAGGACGCGGAGGGGACCGAGCAGAGCCCCTCGCCGACGCAGCTCTTCCCTTGGATGAGGCCGCAAGGTGAGACAGCAGAGAGTCTGGCTTGTACAAGGGTTGTTTTTCTTTTTCTCTTTTTAGCCTTGTTCCAAACATCTTCTTTCCTGCGAGGTGAGTGTGTTCAAGAAAGGAGCAAAACGCTGCTGCTGCTCCTCCAGGAGGAAAATGTAAGGAAACAGTGGGGGCAAAGTTGGAAAAGTGGTTTTAAAAGCGACAATGTAGGGAGGGCTATTGGAGCTTCCAGTGTTGAAAACGGGAGACAAAAGCACGTTTATGGTTTTATTGGCAGCGCCAAAACTTGTGAATGAGTTTAGGGTTTAATTGCCCTGGCCATATACTGAGAGAATGGACGGGGTAGAAGCTCAGAGAGGAGAACAGGCGAGAGATGGTGGAAAAAAGGGGGAGGCAGAGAACGGAACCTCAGAGACCTCTCCATGAGAACCCCCTTCACACTGAGAAACCCCTGCATGGAGCAGATGGGGAAGAGTTGTTAGAGGTAGTTGTTTCCAGCCATACAGAATCATTTCAGACATGAGGCTCTGACCCGGGTTAAACTTTTACAGCTTTTTTTTTTTTTGCTTTTACGACTTGCCTGTGGTCTCAGGGATTATTTGGCTACACGGTGGCCAGTTCTCCATAGGGGTTAACACAGGGCGGGAGTGCATGTGTGTATATCTGCTTGTGTGTGTGTATATATAGACAATAAAGGGAGTATTTTCTCGCACCTTCACAGCGTGTGTGATCTCCAAACTCTCACACCTGTCTGATCCGCTGACTCAAATATCAAAATCATCCTGCAAGTGATGTGTGTGTGTGTGTGTGTGTAACTCAGGGTGAAGCTGCTTTTGTGTGAACACTTAGTTGTGTGTTTGTAGCTCAAACAGCTTGTGAATATTGGATCAGTTCAACAGGAATGGATTATAAATCACACCGGAGAATATAAAAACCGTGATTTTTTAAAAACAATTATTTGCTTTAAAGGCAAGCCGGGTTTGTAATTGATGGCTTAAAGCAACACCACAATAAGACTGATTATGCAAGAAGGCATTTTTGTGTGTTGGAGAGACGTAGAGGGAGACGGAGGAGAGAGGAGAGAGAGAGAGAGAGAGAGAGAGAGAGAGAGAGAGAGATGGGAATGGATTGGCATGTATAGTAGCCTATTTTGTTTGAGCCCATATTTCTTGTGTTGTGCTGCTTTGTGTGTGTGTGTGTGTGTGTGTGTGTGTGTGTGTGTGTGTGTGTGTGTGTGTGTGTGTGTGTGTGTGTGTGTGTGTGTGTGTGTGTGTGTGTAAGAGAGAGAGGGAGAGAGAGAGAGACAGATAGAGTGAGAGAGGGAGAGATTTTATTTTATTGCTTATGTTCTCGGCTGTATTTTTAAAGTGGTGCTGCAGACGGGTTATGGCCTGTACAGGACTTTGTGGCTTCATGATTATAATCATAAAATAGAAAAATAATAAATTTTAAAAAAGCAACCCAGGTCCCCTAGACCTCCTCTCTCTCTCTGCCTCCATCCTTACTGCACGTAAGCTGTAAGCTTTTACGCGCACTGCTAAAGATAATAGTAACCGGATAATAGCGGCTAATTCATATTTACGCACGGTTTTATGCACTTTTCCCTACAGTTTTGTGTCTTCAGAGAGCGTGGTGCATCTTGTTCGGCTTGTAAACTCTCATAATTTACATCTTTAAAGCCTCTGTTATATTTTCCTCTACTTGAATTGTCTCCCTGCTCCCGTGTGTGTGTGTAAGAGCTCCCTCTTTTTCTAAATCATCCCCGGTTTTAAATACGACCGGCCACACTCAAGCGCATGGGGAAACGACTTCACGAGGGCTTCGGTCCTTTTTTACCGACGCTGACAGTGATTAGTCCCATGATTAATAGTTTTCAAACACTATACTCGGGTTTAACGGCGAGCAGGCAGCTCTGATCATCCGGGGGCTGAAAAGTCGAGTCAAAACAGGAAACCAGGCTTGTCAAAGCCAGTGTGGCTGAGCCGCTAAAGGTCCGAGGCTGCTCTGTGTGCGCACGCAGTTACAACCCAGTGCGCGGCTTTGATGGGATATTATCGCTTCTCGGTGTGAGGATTTATTAGTTATAAAAGCAGGGGAAAGGCGGAGGTGTCTTTTGGTGGGTGAAACAGGAGGATGGAGCGCAGCGGCGGAGGCGGCTGTCCTCCACGTTTACCTCGGAAATTTCCCTTTAACGAGGGGGAACATTTCATAATTTGTGTTATAAAGAGGGATCTCGCCTCCTCCACACCTCCGCACCTTTTTATATTAGAGTCTCCTCACCGAAAGGGGGGCTACTGCTCGCTGAATACGTCTGGAAACACTCCTGAGCCCCCAAGCAGGAGGTTTAATATCCGAGTTTGACTCTAAACTCGCGAATATGAGCCCGTTTTACGACTTCACCCCTGTAGTTGGAAGTCTTTATAAATCATTTTCTCTGTACGACCTTAAACACGAGCAAAAAAAGGCGAATAGAAATCTGATTAGGCCGGTGAATGAATGTATGTCTGTAATGGCATTAGTTCCTTTCGCCTCGGCTCTCACTGGCCACTAGTGGAAACCTCCTTCCTCCAAATGTCAACTGCCAACTGCTATGCATTTGTTTAGTGCTTATTTAATTGGCTTTGTAAAGGTTTCATACGTAATAGGTCTTAAAATGTTCACAATCCCAAAGCTTGTATCATTTTCCTACTCCATAAAAGATACTAAACCAGAAAAACACGCAATAAATAAGACAAATTTGTATTTATCCATCTAAAACAGCTGCAGATACAAAGCGTGCCGCGGACAGGTTGGGGGTTAAATTCCCCATGCATGCTGCTCAGTCAAAAACCATTCAGATCAAAGCGTCTGTGCCATTTTTTTTTATCCAGGAAAGTGTTTTCCATTTCCCTTAATTCATGGCTGGTGACAGCAGTGAATGTGGCGCCCACTTCCCTTTAGTCCCTATAGCACGAAATCACGGCGCCAGCCCTGTGACAGATAACACATACAAGACATTTACATCACTTACAAGTTCACGCATTTCCATAAAGACTCTCTTGTCTTCTCCTGCTGACTGCGTTGCCATTTAAAAAAAAAAGCAGCTCTCTGTGCTCAGATTGACACTGTGAAAATCTGAGGGCACCACAAGAGTCACTGCTCTGTTTTAAAATTAGAAAACCAACCTGCAGGACTTATGGTTACACTGTATAATGGATACAGGAGATGTTTTCACCCTTTACCTGCAGGCTCTAGAACAGAGCATAATAAGATCAGGGCAGATAGTACTGGACTTCTATGTGATTATAACGCTAAATGCGCTTCCATCAAAGTCATTGCCCTCTGCTTTAATTTAATCCTGAAACTTTACTGTCTTGGAAACAGGGTGTGTGGGTGTGTGTGTGTGTTTGTGTGTGTGTAGATAGCTCCAAAGAAACTCCTGGCGATAAGACGTGTCAAAGGAAAAGAAATATAGGAAAATTGTGCCTCTTTCTAAACAGTGTGTGTTTCCTCACGCTGTTGTTTAAAGGTTATTTCACACTAATAAATACAAAAAAGCAGAGTTTTTCTTCAGATCAGTGACTCAGAAGAAGCATATTTTTGAACTGAAAGGCTTTTATTGTCACTGGCATATTTTGTCCACAGCGCAGCGTTCCGGTTTTATGGCACACAATAATCGGAGGATGACAAACATTTTTATGGAAATATAATCACTTACACAAATGTCCTTTCTGGATAAACCGTGGAGAGTGTGCCGCCAGACTTCCATGTTTAAATGTGTCTTTTTTTACTCGCCCACTTTCTACAAAAAAACAACTTGGTGTTTATTAGGAGCGTGAATATGTCATTACGCACACTTTGCACGGTGCCAGGATGAAAAGCTGGATGAGTTTA
Organism: Dascyllus trimaculatus; assembly: GCA_024666655.1. Classification (NCBI taxonomy): domain Eukaryota; kingdom Metazoa; phylum Chordata; class Actinopteri; family Pomacentridae; genus Dascyllus; species Dascyllus trimaculatus. The sequence continues at coordinate 9,311,554 of CM045458.1, forward strand.
GGTGATTTAAAATTATATTAGCAGCCAGTTTGACGGAATAATAGGAAATATTATCATGTGTTTGTGTGTGTTCTCGTGGTTCACACAATGCAGGTGACATGCAGGCCAGTTTGTGCGCAGAAAGCGTGTGTTTATTAAGTATCTCCACGTTTTTATAGCGGGGTCCCTGCCTCCACTGTTTTCTAACGGCAGAGTAAATGATCAGACTGAGAAATAATTCCTCCTTATCTGCGCTTTTCATTGCATTGCACCATTTCTAATTAAAAGTCTTTGCTCGTCATGAGAAGAAGCAACTCCTCAATCTTCCAGCTCTGATCTCTGCTGTGCGGGATCAGTTTCTCTTCCCCTCCTTTTAAGTGTTTACGATGTATTTATAGCATCAAATATTTATGTGCACTCCTGGAAGTGCTCAGTAGGTTTTGTCTGCGTTATATAAGGGACTTTATAATGAGTGCAGTTATGGCGCATGGCGCGGTGGAGTTTCTGATGGACTCAAGGAGTTCTGTGCTGCTGTCCTTGAGCTCGTGTTTAATGTGTGTGTGTTTGATATCACAGTGCATGCTCTGGAATTCAAACTGCTTCTCATGTCGTATCCTACCTTTAATTAAGGAACGTTAAACTCTACAGATGTGCATTTATTTGGGGCCACTTTCCAATTAATGGTCACATGTTAAATCATATAACAAAGGAATTTATTGGCACTTTACCAAAAGTACATCCCCTTAACCAAAAGTTGTAAATCCAACCCAACCCAGAAGTGTTAAATGTCTAAATGTTCCTTCTGAGCCATCAGTGACTAGTAGGTCAGATTCAGATGGATCATTTGTTATAGAAATGTCATAAAATCTGTGGTCCAAGCTTCTAAACTGTGAAGATTTCTGCTTTTAATCTGATTTCACTGTAAATTGATTATCTTTGGGGGTTTTGGGTTCTCGGATAAGTAATTTGAAGATGTCACATTAGATCTTTTTCACATTTAATCCATGATTAGTCAACAAACTTTTCAAAAATAATGACCAGATTAAGTTAAGTGAAAAGTGAAAACTAGTTGTGTCTTGTCGGTTCGTTCTGGTTTGTTTGGTTGTTGTGTAAAGGGTTAAGGTAAAGGGTGGTGATAAGCTGTGACGGTGCAAGAATGTAGTGTCGTCTCTAATAATGCCTCACTCTCTCTTCCCCCCCGTGTCTCCGCTTTCCCACCTCCCCCCAGTAGCTGCTGGCAGGAGGCGGGGCCGACAGACCTACAGCCGCTACCAGACCCTGGAGCTGGAGAAGGAGTTCCTGTTCAACCCGTACCTGACCCGAAAGCGCCGCATCGAGGTGTCGCACGCGTTGGCGCTGACGGAGCGGCAGGTGAAGATCTGGTTCCAGAACCGCCGGATGAAGTGGAAGAAGGAGAACAACAAGGACAAGTTCCCGAGCAGCAAGAGCGAGCAAGAGGCGGTGGAGAGGGAGAGGAGGGAGAAGGAGCTGCGGGATGGCGGCAGCGGAGGTGGGAGCGGCGGAGGCGGCGATGGGGAAGGAGGCGGAGGGGGAGGAGGAGGGGGAGGCACGGTGGCGGTGGCGGTGGCGGGCACGGCGGGGTCACAGGCCTCCGTGAACGAGGATTGCTGCGAGAAAACCCACAAGCAAATGTAGGGAGGCGAGATGGAAAAAAAAGGAGCAGGGTGTGGGGGAGTGAGAGGATGAAGGGGGGAGAGAGATCTGGGTGAGTGTAAATGCTGGACAGGATGGGGTGAGTTGGGGTGGGTGAGGGGAGGGCGGGGTGGGGGACTGTTTTTGTCTTAACTGAGGCCATTGGACTGCCCCACTGTCTCCACCGTTTCAATCCATGGAAGGGAACTTGGGTCTCCAAAATGCGCAAAACAAGAAAAATAGCGAGCTGGACGGACTGGAGGGGCCTCGAGCCTCTGTCTGCTGACTGGAGAGACCGCGGGAAGAAGAAAAAAGAAACTGAAAAAAAAATCAAAAATTGATGAGGGTGGGGGTGAATCAATCCAACAAACATAGTCTACACTAGTGTTTAAAACAAACAAAAAAAGAAAAAAGAAAATGATAGCTTCCTTTCTTTGTGGAACAATTATCGTGGAAACATTTCTATATTGTTAGAAGTTTATCATTAACAATTTTATCTTTGGCAGCTGTATAGTTTTTAAGTTAAAAATGATGATGATGGTGCACTTTTTACTGTACTTCTCACTTCTATGTTGTTGTTGTTATGGCAATGATTGATGATGATGATGATGATGATGATGATGACGTAGCAATTAATGAAATTTCCAACAACATGAAACTGCCTATTTATGCCGTTTTAGTAGGTCGGGTCTCTTTTTTACACACTCTAATTGTCGTTTTAGTTCGTTTTTTGATCGATGGTGTTTGTTTTATGTTGTCTTCCTTTTTCTCTTTTTTGGGTAAAAAGCATGCGCACAGTGCAGATTAAAAAAAAGAGAGAGAACATTCATAAAAATAAAAACGAGGAAAAAATGTAATAAAAAAATGCCTCTTTTCTGCGTTTATAATTGGAGGTGACGACGGCTCGTTTTATAGCTGTAACTTTTTCTTTCCTCGTTCTCAAGGACCTGACACTTCTTTCCACACTTTCCCTGTTTCCTCCTCTCCCCTCTTCATCCCTGCGCGCTCTGTCAGCACCCAGACTGATAAAACCGTTCAGTTCACGGGGCCAAACATTTAAGCCTCGACTCGGAAATCTCCTCTTAAAACAACAGATGCCCCCCCTCCTCCCCTCCTCACATCCTCACCCACACACACACAATCCACATCTATCTAAACATCACTTTATTTATGGCCTGGTCCTCCACCTCCACTTACATTATTACAGACCTCTATATTCACCATTACACTGCCTTCCATCATCATCACTATGACGACTTGAGGTGGGATTGTTTCCATATGGGCAGATCAAACACACTCAGAGTGGGTTTTTATCCTGGACATTCACATCTACTCTATACAGTCTGGACCCATGTGTAAGTAAAACACCAAATATTTACCTGATCAGGTGCACAATAACCCAATCTGAGGCCATGCTGATGCACCTTATTTTTTATGTTTTAAGCTAACACAGCCAGAGAAGCACATCTTTGGCAGTTCAGTGTTCATTTGTTAAAAGGGGGACTCTAAATATTTACCCCTGCTTCTCCAAAAGAGGCACATTAACAAACACAAAAAGGCCAGCATCGAGCCAATAAAGTATGAAATACCAAACTTTTTCCAATGGGCCAAGTTCCAAAAACAATACATTTCCTCTGCAGTCTAATCGTTTTTGAGCAAATGCAGACTTTCTGCTAAAAGAAAAAAAAAATGTCATCTGGAGCCAAAGTTGCAATAACCCTGATGGTATCATCAAGGTTAATCGTTACACTTTTGGAAGCTCTTCCAGAACAAAGAAGTGCTTTCACATCGCATCTAATTAGCACTTGTTGTAACACATAAACTAAACTAGAACTAATAGAGTGTCCTTTAGATGGTTAAATCTACTGAGACTTTGTGGTTTGCTTTGCTTAACTGAGAACATATGAAGATTTTTGTGATAAACAATATATCATGCATTTGTCATGGATAAAACAGTAAAGCCTGGGATTTATTTCAGACTCACTTTTAGTGTTCAAAATTAAGAAAATTGAGGAAGAAGCCAAAACGAGACTCCAACTATTGTATGTAAACACTACTAGAGTCACCCAGTCTGGAGCCATGGGCAAAACTTTGCTGTTGGGTCCCAGTAAACCCTCTGACAGAGTGCACACAACTAACTACTCAATGAAGCTTCATTACAGGACCAGAGACCCAGAAACCAACCAGCACTGGAGCTGGTGTATGAGCTGGTTCAAGAATTACGTTGTGCACCAACTTTGTACACCCAAATAAAAGAATTAGGGCTGCATTACAACACTGAGCTGTTTGAATGGTTTCAAGACTAATAATGCAAAAACTGGTCTTTTATTATGCTGTTTGTTGTTGTTATAATGGTGGGAATTCTCAAGGAAAGGTGCTGTTCAGTAAACTACCAAAAAAACCAAATGAATAAACCTCAGCTTTGGGGGCCATTCGGGGTCTAAGTGACAGTACAGTTGGTGGTAGAAGCTCATCTTTGCTTTTCAGAGTTGGAAAGCCTTTAGACTTCTCTACTGTAAAGTGGCACATGTGTTTGACAAATACCTTTTCTAAGAGGTACTGGCGTGAAATCAGAAACAGCTACACATTTTAGCATCACATCTCTGCTCAGTGATGGATTTATGTCGGAATATAGAGGATTAGGCACGTGGTGTCACACACACAAGAGTGATTTTACATTTTCTCCAAATGTGTGGATAGCTGGAACAAACAAAGAAATTACATCTGACCATTTTAAAAGGCGGATGAATTAAAGGCAATACGAGGATCAGAGGTTTTACGCACAACGTGCCAATTGCTTACTGCTCACACACCAAAGCTACAAAGTGGAGTTTATACAAAACCCATTCAAACCAGAAAGGCTCGCACAGTTCTTTCAGTGTTTGTAAATTAAACAAACAGACCTTCTCTTTCTAATCCTCGAATTGTCCCACATCCTTCCAGCTAGAAAAAAAAACATCTACAGGACTTTTACGCACGCATAGCTCCTCTCTGCCCTGTTAAACATTACACCCAGCACAGAGATTTTATCCCGATGAACTCAGTGCTGCGTGGCGGGGAAAGGTCAACGTCACGGGTACGGATCTAAGCACCGAGCACCTGCACGCCAGGTGAGTCTCTTCTGGGTCCGGCGCCAGGGAGCAGAACTAATCAGATCTGTACTCACAGGCGGAGGTGGTTTATGTTGAAAGTCCCAGAGTGTGGTTCTTCTTTCCTCTCCGTAATGGACTCAAAAATGTGTTTGTTCTTTGAAACATACATCCTCTCCTACTTCTAACAACCACTTGGGTTTCTAGTTTGTTTGCCTAGTTTATAGCTCTAATATTTCAAGAAGCGCGACAGAGTGGTAAGAAATATTAACCTGTAATTCTTTGTGTTTGGATTATTAGTTGAATTAAAGTGGAGTGCGGCCTCTTGAAGCTGTAGCAGATGTAATATTTCATGGTGGGCGTTATTGCAGAATGATTTTCAAAGTGACGTGGTTTGACTGCTTCCATAACACATTGTTGACACTACATCTTCATCTCTGTGATGAAGATGTAATGTCATTACATGACTCACTTCATCTCTGCCTGCTCTGATCAGTCAGCATCGGTCCACTGTACACCGAGAACACAACAGCCTCCCTGTTTGTTCTGCTGTGTGACTCTCTCTTCTGCCTGTGTGGTCTCCGCGGAGTATGATTTGGGGGTAAGACACTGAAAACGGGGGAAATCCATCTCCTTTTTCAGTCTTCTCGGCAACTTTACGCATGTGCCTAGCACCGCTCCTTTCCGAGTTCAATCAATATCACATCGAATGGCGTTTTCCGCTTTTTGCGCACGACTTCACCCGCTTCCTACCCGGCAAACAGGGCAGTAAAAGGTTTAAATTTGAACTGAGTGTTTGTCAGCCTCAGCCGTTTTGTTTTCAAGCGCTGATTAGTGGACACGTTCCGAGCTGCTGCGTATTGATTGTATTATATGGATGCTATTGTATGCTGTGTGTGTGAGTGAGAGAGTTTCCGCGGTCTCTCCATGTGAGTTGCAGCTAATTTCTTCCATTATAATATTACATCCAGAGGGAAACCCCGTCGGCCATTGGGCATTTTGACATCACATGGACGCGCCATCACGTGGTTGGAGAAGCAATAGGAGGTAGGGGAGGAAAAGTGTGGGGTGGGGTGATTTTTTGTGTAAATCTAGACAGTAACACCCCGCCAATAATTCACGGTCCCTCGTAAAAAGCCGACATTAAACCGCCCCGGGCCTACAAATCATCGGCGCCAAATTATGAGTTCGCTGTACTTCGCCAACGCGCTGTTTTCCAAATACCAACAAGCTGCCGCGAGCTGCCCCGCTCTGCTCTTGACAGACTCTCAAACTTCTCCCTCCCCGTCTTCCTCTGCTACTCCTGCCGCGTCTTCCTCGTGCGCCCTTGTGTCCAGCGGATATCAACACCATCATGTCTCCAGTGAGAGAGGCAGAGGTAGGCTCCCGTTCCCTCCCTCTTCTTCTTCTTCTTCTTCTCATTCCTCCTCCTCCTCTTCTTCCTCTTTTTCTTCTTTGTCTCTTTCGGGACTAAACGGGAGCATCGGGGGCACTCAGCATCCTCTCAACCCCACAGAAGTAGGCACCGGAGGCGCTTATAGCTCGCCGGGAGCTGGGCAGCTGTGCTCTTCTCTGCAGGGGTACCCCACGGAGAGATTCCCCGGTCGGCCTCAGTTCTGCTCGCTAGCTGCAGGTCTTCCTGAGGTGGCCTGCAGGAGGCAGAGTAGCCCGGAGCAACGGCAGCTAAGCGATGAGAGACTGCGGATTTACCCCTGGATGAGAAGCTCAGGTGAGAAGGGAGGAGAGTGGGGTGGGAGATGGGTACGGAAAAGTTATGAGAAGTGATGAGATGATTTGTGAGCCGTCACAGGTGAGTTGGTGAAAGATGTGTGTGTGTGTGTGTGTGTGTGTGTGTGTGTGTGTGTGTGTGTGTGTGTGTGTGTGTGTGTGTGTGTTGGACCCAATAATTACGTTAAACGCTCTTTAAACTGTTGGCCCGGTTGCGCAGCGGCCACTGTCGGTAGCTGAACTATGCCTGCCTGTCTCTTTCTCTCTGTCACTTTTTTTTACAGCCTCCCTCTCTCTCTTTCTCTCTCTTTGCAGATCTTTTATGGCTCTGCGACCTCCATAAAACCATAATTTAAGACTTTGTGAATATTCATTAGCTGGTATTGTGTTTAAGAAGGGGACAGGGGAGCACAGGGGTGGCTGGAGCTTTATCCTGACCTGTTTGAAAATGAAGAAAATCTTCCTCTTCGGGCGTTCACGGTTATGCTCATATTCAGTGTTTGGCTCAGCTCACCTCAGCCTCTGCGTCCTGATAGCCTTGTGTTTCACTGTCAGTGCGAGCAGGCCCAGTGAATGCCCATTGTGCTATTGTACTGTCACCACAATCCGCTAATACTATAAACATTATAAATTAGCAGATGGGTTTGATCTCTGAATGCCTGCCCTTTCCCCCGATTGTAAAAGCTGCTTTGTGAGACAGCAGCGGCCTGAGTGCTGAATGGATGCGAGGCCTCGGACCACAACAAACACACACTGCACAAAGAGTATTTTTTATGTTTGAGTCTAAATACTGAATGGTAGCTCGTCAAAACTGGGAAATATGGTAAGAGAGTCGGTGCGTAAAGCGTGCGTAAAAGTGAAGGAGATGTTTTTTTTTACTCTCAAAAAACCGACACACGGAACCGCACAGGAGACATGAGAGCTTGCTGAAGCTTTTGCTCCCTCCATTAGTGCGCAACTGAGTGGAGGCCAGACGCGTCCATGTATTTTTAGTGGCAGTTTTGATATGGATATCTGTGCGTAAAGCTGGCGCACGTCACGAAAATCGATCTATCCTCTCAATATTTAAAGATAAGAGGTAACTTTTCATTGGATACATTTCAGTTTTTATTTCTAGTAACACAGAGACTGCAGGGCACAGTCATTCTCACTTTAACATATATTCTGCCGAAATCATGTCCCTCCTCATTAGCTAAAGCTTCTTTACAACTATTAAATCGCATTTCGTCGTCGCCACAGGCTTGCCCAAGTGCCCTCTAAGTGTGTGTGTGTGCGTGCGTGCATTATAGAAAGGGTACATAACAGCATCCGTGGGTGCTTTTCATTTGAAGGCCTGCGTGTAAGATCATTTGAAAAGATGAAAGCCGAATCATAAAATTAATAGTGTTTCATTTGCTTTCTTATGAGAAAACACGTTTGGAGGTTTCTTTTTGAAAACTGGAGCAGTGAAGGCCGCGGATATTATATATTATCATAAAAAATGTAATAAACAACAATGAAATTAAGTATCACTTTTTACGACCCAAGAAAACAAACTCATAATGTAGTCTTCTGATAACTGTCTTATTTTCCATAGTCAGAATAATTCCTAACATCACACACTATAAAACAAAATGAAATAAAATCTGATTTGCATTACAGGAAAATAGAAAATATGTGAATAAAGCACACACACACACACACACGCAAACACACACATGCCAGAGAGGAGAGTAAAACATATTTCTTTCTCTTGGCACTTCTAATCTTTTCTCTGCTCTCTCGTCTGTGTGTGTGTGTGTGGAGGGAGGGGGCGTGGTGGGGTCGAGGCAGCCAGCCTGTATAATGAATTTATAGATTTTAATTTAGATCCGATTCCAGTCCAAGGCGTCGGGAGATGATTGGAGGGAGAAGCCCCGGATGTTCCGCCGTTGAATAAGACAAACACATGAGCGCTTATTAAAGCAAGCTCTCGGGCTCTGATAGGGACGGGAAAAAACACAGTAACAGTGCTTGTTTTATACATGTATTTCTGTCCAACTTGCGTGTCTGTGTGTGGAAGAGAAAAATGGAGAAAGAGCGAGAGGACAATACTGCCCCTTGTTGTTGTAGATGGACAGAGAAATTCCCAACTCCATCTCGGGCGCACGAACAAATCACCGCCGACAGAAGGAGAGCAGCAAATAACCAATGGAGCTGTTTTTCTGCCTCTCACCACGCACGCAAAACACTCACACCAAGTGTCACCTCGCCATGTAACAGAAAGGAAATGGCGCAGAGATAAACATGAGCACACGTACTTAATCACACACACTTCCACGCTGCAGTCACTCACACGTACTGACCGCTGCTTTCAATAAAACTGTAGCAGGCAGACACACACACTGGAGGAGGCTGTGCGCAGTTACGCAGGGAGGGAAACATGATGCGTGGGGAGGGAAAACATTCTGGTGTAGCTTTTAGGAAGAACAGGAGGTAATGAAAATTGTGTTTAAGTTAAATAGGGGTAGTGCACATGTTTCACACCAGTAAATGGCCTTCGCAAAGAAATAAACAATTTTAAATAACATAAAATATAGGCTACTATTTGGGCTTTCCAACACGTGCGATGGTCGTGAGCCAGACATTTCTGAATGCTGTGACCAAATATGTAATAAATATATACCACAGGGAAATGTATATTTGGTAACTGGCATCTTATTATTTATTTTTTTTTACTATTTTTTGCTTTGTCTCTCCATATAAATCATTAGTTGTTGCAGGGATAAAGGAAAAAGTTCAAGAAAAAACTAGAAGATATTTAATGACATAAACGAAAACCAGATAAACACATTGGAATTGAATAATAATATAATGACATTATATATATATATATGTGTGTGTGTGTGTGTATATTTATATATATACACACACATATATATACATATATCCATATACATATATATGCACACATACACACACACACACACACACACACACACACACACACACACATACACACACACACACACACACACACACACATATATAATGTCATTATATAGGAGTAGGAGCAGCGCAGGAAAATATATAGAATACTTTTAGAGTTATTTTTGCAATTAAATTTAAGAAATAAACACAAAAGCAGAAATGCATGACTCATTCAGTGTATTATTGTACTGTGTGTGTGTGTGTGTGTGTGCAACAGTAAACCTGACACAGCTTCTATCAAGAAATGACGATAAAAGTTTTATCATCATTGCTTGAAATCACTGAAAACAAGTTTATGATCATAGTGCGATTGTACATCGGTGACACATTGAGCTCATCCAGACAGCAGTGTGAATGCACTGACATACACACAGTAACAACCAGCCATATATCACAGGGAGGATTCATTACAGCTTGTGTCATTTAGGATCACATGGGCTGAATATCTGAAATACTGAGGTCAGGACCGAAAGATCAGACTTCTAGATTTAAATAATACAAACTTTTCTAAGGTTAGATTGTGTTTTAAGTAGCTTAAGCAGTTATTCTTTTCATTGTTTGATATACACACAACTGGCAGTTGATTATGTGCACCTAGTACCTATGATTCCTATTTTTATATACACATACACATACACATACACATATGGGTTTCCCTGTATTTCTATATGTTATGTTGTTCTTCTCTTCTGATTACTGTTTGACCCTTTGAGGATTCCAATGGAAAATCTTCCAGCACACTTTTATGAGCCTTCACTAAACACCAGCTAATGCCGTTAAAGTCGTCACAAACAGTCACAAAGCCCAGGCTGATTTTTTACAGGCTGGTCACTCCTTTTTTTATTGCTGCTCAGATGACCAGCAGCGTGAGCCTGGAGCTTATTTAGACATTCAACAGCACAACAGTGCTATCAATGCAGCACAAACCTAAAACCTCAGGGGCCAGCTGAACTAGAAAATACGTTAAATAAAAGATGCTAAAATGTCCTTAGGAGCACCGGACTGCAGAGTTCAGCACCAGATTAGCAGTGATACCGACTGTTACCTCCCAGAGTTGTCGACGCAGCAGAAGGAGCTGTCTTTTCACTCAGATTCTGCAGAGGAAATGAGTTCAGACGTTTGTGTGGCCCACAGACGACCTCTGAGCTGAGAAAATGTGACCCAGTTTCTCTTTAACCTTCAGGCGCTGCATGACCTCGTGAAGACAGAAGGTCAACATGGTTTCTGTGGTCTTACTCAGCACTGACTAGTGCATATTTCACATGAATAGCAATGGAAAGATTTTTTTTCCCTTTTTCTTTAAATTAAATTAGCAATGCTGTAGCATGGCTGTTCCACACTAGCAGCTTGACCCTCAGCATTAGTCCTGTGAGTCTATTTCCACTAACTGTATTAATTCGAGGAAACTGGTCGAAGCGGTTCAATAGCACATCAGTGACCACAATGGGTCTGATTTTGCACTTTTTTCTGCTCTAAATTCCCCCATTAGTCATGCAGTTTATCTCCTTTAATGACAAACAGGGTGTGAGGTAAATATTGAACAGCAGCTCAGATAGACAGCAGCTGAAGCCACAGTTTAAGCACATCATTAAGAAAGTGTTTTATGCCGTTTACTGAGCCACAAGTCAAATGTGTTTGCCGGGAAGTGGAGCTGAAGCACAGTCAAGTCTAGGAGAGGCCACCAGGTCTGAGCTGAGGCTGCCGACGGCAACCAAGACACACAGATTTAGACTAGAGGTTTATTTACCTAATCATTCTGGAAATCAGTGTGATGTCAAAAGTTATGGTGAAAATGAGACACTGCAGTGCATAAAACTGTGTGTAAAAGCGTTTATTGTGACACAGAGTTTTACCTATAGATTTTATAGAATGCAATTAATGTATGTAATGCAATGTAATTAATGCAGATTATATAATACAGTTTTCAAAGAATTAATATTGCAGTTGGAAGGATATTTGGGGACCGGGGGGGTAGAAATAACTCAACAAACAAGCAAAATGAGGAGAGTTTGGGCGAGTTCAGAGTCTAAAATGTAAAATGTGCACTCAGATCTATGAATTTTTCATTTGTAGTTAATAATACAAAATGTCATTGTACTATTTCACTTATTACACCAGAATTTGGATGTTATATTTTGTAACTATTACTTACCGTAATCATTTTTCATTTTGTCACTTCAGATATTTTTATCATCTTTTTTTATGTCTTGGTAGAAATTGTCTTCCATACAACGAGATATAGGAGACCAACGAGAAAAACTATATCTAGATCCAAAATACAGTGCTCCACCCCATCTACCACGCTACAAACAGAGTCAGTAATTTCATTTAATTAATATATCCATGTAAATCCACTTTAAATCAAATTTGGGACCACATATTTAAACCTTTGTTATAATACTGTCTAATACTGCTGATAAAGCTGTTATAATGTAGCGTTATTGCCATAATTTTGACTTACCTTCACTATTTTTGACGCATTGAATTTTTCATTTATTTATTTTCTTTTTATTTCACATGATCTTAACCTCACACAGTCAGTAAACACAGAGGTCTGGTGTTCTGTATTCTATGACCTGAAAGTGGATTCCAGCTGTTCTGCTGCTGTAAGCATTTTTAGCATTTATTCTTAAAGTTCATCTTTACTGGCACTGGCAGAATGAGAAGAGTGAGGAAGAAGAAGAGTGACACTGGGATGACTGTGATAGCAATAAGGCTGTTTTATTTTGAAAGTCTGTTTGTTGAGCACTGAGAGCTCACCTGACAGTATGTAAAAAAACAAACAAAACAAAAAAAACGTTGCTGTAATGATGCTTAAAGAGGCAACGGAGCTAAAAATCTAAATCCAGGCCACAGAATAGAGTGTATCACCTGTCTGCTACCTGTGACTGTGCCTTTTACGCGCAGGTCCGGACAGGAGGAGAGGACGGCAGACGTACACGCGCCACCAGACGCTCGAGCTGGAGAAGGAGTTCCACTTCAACCGGTACCTCACGAGGAGACGGAGGATAGAGGTCGCGCATGCGCTGGGCCTCACGGAGCGACAGATCAAGATCTGGTTCCAGAACCGGAGGATGAAGTGGAAGAAGGAGAACAAGGCGACGGAGGGCGGATCCCCGACAGCAGCACCTGGAGAGGAGGAGGAGGAGGAAGAGGAGGCCGATGAAGAGGAGTGACAGCAGAGACTCTACTGGACACTTTAAGATAACAAACTGCTCTTATTTCACACTAGCGATGCAGATGCAGCCGAAATATAAAGTGGCTTTTGCCCTAAAGTCACGTTATGCGGGAAACAAGTGCCAGTAAAAGCCAGGAATACTTAAAAAGGAGGCATTTAGTTTTTTATGAGCAATCCTCACAGAACTGACATCACTTTAGTTTTACTGTTGTGTTTACAGCTCAATGCAAGTGGTTCAACTTAAATCATCTCATTTTACAACATAACCATCATATAGTCCTTCCCTTTGTTTCTTGCTCAAAATGAAAGAACCATAGCAGAGGAGAAAAACAAGAAAATAATAATAATGTGATCTACAGTAAGAGGTTCATTTTCTGCACAGGACAGATTTCTGCTGCAGCTCCAAGAATCCTGTGGAGTCTTTTCTGTTCTAAAAGCGTCTCTGCAGCAAAAAGGGACAAGACAGTTCTTGATGCAGCAAATGAAACAGCAGCACTTACGACTTCTGTGGATACAAATCTCTTTGTTCGTGTTAATATTGTCAACAGATATGATCTGCATCTATTTGAAATGCTATAGATTTGTATCTGACTATATCTTTTGATCACCACATAGCTACTGTATAACCAGAATTCAAATCCAAGTACCTGCAGCAAAACTGTACCTGCTTAAGATTTTAATGTGTTTTCATAGCTATTGTTTTTTTTTTCTAAGAAATTAAAGCAATCACAATATGTAACCTTAGATTTATTAATTTAATGGCAATTATATTTTAAATAAATAAAGATCTCTGTGGTCTTGGTGCTGTTTTGAAAAGTTGTGTGATGTAATTGTGGTGAAGAGTAATAAAGCCCTTTTCATTTATGCCTGACATTATTCTTTTTAAGACTGGTATCCAACTCAGCCTTATTACTATGGATACGACTTCAACATGACAGCTCTGACTGTCACCAGTTTGGTCCAGTTTTAAGTAAGAATGAGCTGGATCTTGTCTATTTGATTATATTCCAATTACAGGGCTGCTAACCCACAGGCACACAGGAGAGTTAAATCCAGAGACAACTAATTTCACTGAGATCAGATATTCATGTGTGTTTGGAGCAGCAATTATGTACAAAGACTTCTATTATGGCTGTCAGTGGATTTTTAATGCTGTTATTTAGTTTAAAATAACTATTTTCTTGGCTGTCCGTATGAAATTAAAAGGCAGCAGGGATTATGGAGTGCATGTTTATAAAGAAATAATTAAAGGCTTTATTGTTTTCGTTGTTAATTTCTGTATTTGCACCAGTGATTTCATGTTGATCTTCATTTCCACACTAAAATGCACTTTTATTTTCTTGTATGTAAATAAAATTAATAAAAAAAAGGGGGAACTGCAATGAGCTTGTTGTCACTTCTTGCAGATTCTTTATGTGGAAATATTCCAAAACAGAAGCTGTTTAGATTTTCATGATTTTGCAGTTGTGCTTGAAGATAGATCAGCAATAAGACTACTGTTTCTATAACTGCTAATACAGTGTGGGTAAGAACAATAAATGCAGTTTAAGGCAATAAGAAGGCATCATTAAAGCCACTTTTTAAAACTAGTGATGCTCAGTTTGGAGATAGATTCCATTAGCCAGCCAGTACTGAAGTGATTGGGTTACACAGAGAATGTGGCCTCTAACTGGGCCACAGTTTGTTAATCTTGGATTAGAGTTCCTGCAGTAGATGTGGCAATCTACTTAAATCAAAAGTTATTTCTTCATATTAGTAGACGTAAAGAAGTAAATTTGAAAACATGAACTCAGTTTGGGGGAAATATTTGTCTTCCATATTTGGAAAATCTGCTAAAACCAAACATAGTGTGTTTGACATGAAAAGGAGATTTGTGTTTAAACATGACAAACTGGAATGTAACCAGGTAAAGTGGAAGTTTCCTCACATGCATTTACTTCTGCAGTCCAGATTATATATATATATATGTGTATGTATGTATATGTATATATGTGTGTGTAAAGCTGACTGAAATTTTATCTATTAGTTGACTCTCTTGCTGAAAGGAGAGGTTTTGCAGAAAAAAAAGTGTTCAATCTCAAACGCTGCATTAGAACCTTTATTAAGTCAACCCATAAAGCCATCCAGCCTTTATAGGTTTTCACTTTGATTTGAAGCCGTTACTTTCACACATTATAAACCGCAGTAATGAGTGTCAGTCCTAAAACATGCTCACCTTGTTTACAGGTTTCATTGTAGTTTGGGGCGTTTGTCTCCTCGCTGCTACGAAGAAGAACATTCAGAGTTCAAGTGTCTGCAGTTTTCACTTTATTTAGCCGTGATGCAACCGAGACTTAAACTGCCATCGTCCCCTAAAAGTAAACAAAGCAAACAAGCAGTAAGTGTATCATACGAAATAATTTGGACACGAGGAAAAAAATCGGTGAGTTCAGAGTAAATATCTCCAATGCGTCGCTTTATTAATTTCATCTGTGCCATTGACGTGACATCCTAGTTGTGCGTAAAAATAGCACGCCACTTAAATGGACATTTCACATCATTTTTTTGACACCAGGCTGGTAAGATAAATAAAGGCGCAAAGCCTGGACACTTTCCCCATTACTACAACACACTCGAAACGAAAAAATGTCTATAATATTAACTGGATAAATAATCTGACCACGTTGGCTGAAATGTTGCTCAAATATTTGTTACCAAAAACAAAGAAGAGCTTTTATTACGCGTAACTTCAGTGACATTATAAAACACAAACTTCAGCAATATAGCAAATCCGTTGGTATTTTTTTTTTTGTCTTTTTGCTGTTTTTATCTTAAAGAAACCTAACCTTGGACGTTTAAAGTTATATCTCTAATATTTTGAGAGAAAAATATGAAAAAAAAGATATTTAAGGTTTACAACCTCCAGAAGGCACTTCAACCTCAACCTCTCTGACAGAACTGCCAAGCTGCAGGAATTCATCCCCTAGAAAAAAACCTTTACCTGAATTACACTGCATTCAAGAACATCCAGGTCTGCTCCATCTGCGCAAAACGTCTCCAAATCCGGACAAAATTTTCAGGACACGGGGTTACCTCTGGAAATCCTCGGTTGTCTGTGGAAGCCAAAAAGAGAGAGACTACATCAAGCAGCGAAGGGCGGTGGGGGGATGTTACAGCAGGTCCTGGTGTCTTTATTGCATCCATGAAAAGGCCGGAAACCCCAATAAAAGCAACAAACACACAAAGAAACCAACAGATCGGAGGATGGAGCGGCCTGTTTGTGCCTCCTGCTCTCTGCTGCTGCTTTATTTTCTGTTAATTTTTAACTCGGGATATTTGCATAGAGGAAGCCTTGGATCCGCTTCTCCTGCTCACCAGACGCTGTGCGGTTTGGAAAAGGTCACATGTGGGTCAATGAAGGTTTAAAATCAAGTTTTCTGGGATTACATGGGATACGGACTAAATCTACATGCTGCCTGTGCAGGAAACTGATTTTCCACGAGCAGCTAGGCTTTAATCCAGGCAGGGAGTTTGCCAATTGCTTTTATTTTGTCCTGCTAATTGCACTTTGGGTAGATTGTTTTACGCAGACACAAATCCTGGCTGTATAACTAAATTCGTAACTGTAAAACTGAAGCTTCATAATACAATAAGAAGAAAACAGCAATGATTGTAGGTTGAAGCAACCAGCAAAACAGAAAACAGCAATTCAGATTGGTTACATGTGGGCTTGTGCGGGTATAGAAACCTGTTTAATTCGTCCAATGCGTTTGCTTTAATATCCCAGAGCTACTTGAATGAGCATTGCTTATATAAGCTTGGACAAACTCTGGACTTTTAATTGGTCTTGTTAAAGCAGATATGGAGGCTGTTTTTACACACTGCAGCAAATGAGACTGCATCTTATTTAAAATTCAGGAGACGATTGAATTGGGCTGTGTGGGAGAACAGATACTGCGTTAAGAGATAAAAACAATGCGTAAAAGACTTAAACACAGACGGCGGAAACCAAATTCTCTTCCACCACAAGCGATTCGAACACAACTACTTTCAAGAGTGTTTTTCCACATTTAACATCAGGCTGTTTCCAAGTCTGTGAATGCAATGTGTTGGGGTATTTTAAAAAATCACTGCGTTTTTTGTCTTTGCAGTGTCTCTGAGCATCCTGCGGCTCCGGGCCTGCAGGCCGTTAAATGGTGACGCTTTGCCGCATTGCGAAACCGCTTTTACGCACGGCGTTCCAGGGCCGCACCAACACTCAGGTGATGCTGTTTTTGTGTCTGCAGATCGCCACTGGACTCAGTTTCACTTTGCTCACTTTAAACTGGGAGTTGTGCAGCATTTCGCCGTTCTGCAGCAAAGTAGAAACAAACAAGGGGAACGGGCGCCATAGTGAAATGTCTCGCTATTTCACTCTGGAGCCTAAAATATATTTATTAGCATTTATTAAAATAGAAAAAAAAAATACTAATTGCATTAAGTAGGTGACTGGTAATGGAGAGTTTACTCTGGTTTCCTGCATGAAACCTTGATTTTGCAAACAAAATCGTTGTTCTCAGCCACCCAAAGAGCCAGACTCCACGTCGGTGCTCTCACCAAACGACACGTTTCTCTGTTGACTGTTATGAGACTGTTCAGGTTTGCTAACATCAGACACTGCCCTCTTACTACCACACAATACTGAGTAGTGGTGGCGCAAATAATTCACAAAAGATGCTCATGTATATTCACAATAACGGTGGACACTGTAATATGGGTCTATTTTTTTTATTTTGGCATCAAGAAAGTGTCATTAACAGCAGTTTTTGGAATAAATATTAGCAGGTTAAAATGAACACAGCTTGTCCTCTATAGGCTAATTATTCATTTACAATCAGTGTTTTCATTTTTAATTCTGACTGAAATACTCACAACAGCATGTCCACTATACGCAAATTAATAGATATAGATTGAAAAATAAACAATATAGAACACTAAAAACTGATTTTTTTAAAAGGCAAAGAAGTGAGATGAGAATAAAGGAGAGCAAAAATCTGAATTCTGTATTTTTTTCTGTGTTTTGGAGGCTTAAAGGTTGCTGTTTAAGAGGGGCAGAAGGAGAAGAAAATGGCGGCGGAGAGAATGAGAGAAAGAGAAGGAGCAGCTCCCCTCTAACAGCGCTCCATGAAGAAATGCAATAAATTCCTTGTTGTTTTATGAAAATTTACAACTTTGTGATACAAGTTTATGAGTGGCCGCGCGCCGGGATTGG
Source organism: Dascyllus trimaculatus (assembly GCA_024666655.1). NCBI lineage: Eukaryota > Metazoa > Chordata > Actinopteri > Pomacentridae > Dascyllus > Dascyllus trimaculatus. The sequence goes on from CM045458.1 coordinate 9,329,360, forward strand.
CCGACGGGCTGGTCATGTGGACGCGCTTAACGTGAACATGAACTTTTTATGATTTCCCAAGTGGCTATATTGCTGCTGCACTCCGCTCCTCCGGCCCGAGCAGCCGCATCTCCTCCGTGCGCTCTGCCCGGGGCTCGGGAGGCGCCCGCGAAGGAGCCCCGGCCACGGCGGATAGGAAGAATGAACGCCCGGCTCTAATTAAACGGACTAGTTAATGAGAATACTAGTTGTGAGTGTGGAAAACCGGCACGAAGAGACGTTGACAACAACCCGCCCCCTCCTCCCCACCCCCTCCCTCTTCTCCTCCTCCTCCTCCTCCTCGCTCTTCCTCCTCCGCTATGGCTCCTCGCTCCGTCTGCTCTCGTGCTTGCTGTCTACGCCGAATCGGTGGACCGGGATTGGGAGGGGGGGACGCTGTGATGCCGGTATGGAGAAGGCCAGCCGCAACCAGAGGAGACACCGGAGATGAGCTCATTGTTTTCATTTTTTTTATTTTGACATTTTATTTACTTTGTCACCGCGTGGATGAGGAGGATGGTGGTGGTGGTGATGATGATGATGACAGTGACAGGGGGCTGCGATGAAGATAGCGCCAGTGTTTTGGCGACTGGGTGACAACGACAGAGGGGGGGAGAACGCACGCCCCTCCGATTCCTCCTCACCCTCACCTCCCTCCCTCCCCCCCCACTCCACCCAATTATCATCCATCCATCCGGGCTGGGGCTGTCTCGTGCCATTCCGGGGTGTCTTGGCTTTCCTTGCACGCGGGACGCCGAAGTGAGCTGCAGGTGTGTCGGGGGCTCGTGACGGATTATCAACAAACGGTAAGAGCTCGTTCATGCACGTTTTTTGCTTCATCCGGTAGCACTGCGCGCGCTGCCCCTGCATGCGCATTGTGTAAAGGAGCCCGACGAGCCCAAAAAACAAGCGGAGCCGCAGGAGCTTTGCGTTTTTCTGGCTGCTTCTGGTTGATCCGTTCCCGTTATAAATGAGGTGTTACTTTCCCATCTCAGATTAAAGCGTTTCCTCGCCGGATTAGGCTCCATGATGAATTGTCCAGATGAATTGGCTCTCTAAGTGGTGGGATTAGGAGTGCAGGAGCCATCCATCGGTTCAAACTCGGCTGTTGGAGATCCGGAAGATTAGCTCAAGTCTTTTTTTTTTTTTTGGTGCCTAGAGCTGTGCATGGAGTGCACAGAGGGAGGGAGCAGTAGATGTGTTCATGAGAATGGCTTTGATGTTTGGGCAGGTGTGCTGGATTTGTCAGATCACCATTTTTATCCATTTTATTCTATTTAATTGAAAAAATTGGTGCGTCTTAGTGTGGTTTATTCACTTGTGATTGCACCTGGTTGCAGGTGGATTGACTGGAAATTGAAGCCTCCATCTCTCTTTGTATTCCTGTCTGTGCTTCTGTGTTGTTTAGTAACCGTTTCACTTCCAGAGCTCAGTGGAAAAGCTTCCAGGTTCTTTCAGCTGATTGACACCCAGTGTGTGTGTGTGTGTGTGTGTGTTTGTGTGTGTGTGTGTTTGTACAGACACAGGAATGTTTCTCTGCCCGTCCAGCCCACTTTTATGACTTTGTTTCCCCTTCTCATTTCCTCCCTGGGGCGGGCGGACTGTTTTTTTTTTTTTTACTCTGCAGCTAACCGGTGAAGACACCACCCAACAAACCCCCCACCACCACCACAACCAACCTACACTCACAAACACATCTGTGGGTCTATCTGTCTGTCTGTCTGTCATCTCTTTGGTCTCCAATTTGTTGCTGTCTCAAATATCAAACACCTCTACTGGTGGGGAATCCCTTCATCTCCAAACACACACACACACACACCCAGACACACACTCACATACATAAGAAGATTTTTTTTCTGCCTTGGCCTGAGAATAATTCCTTAGCAACTAAATTCCCGGAGGCAACGTATCAATTTAGCCTTTTGTTTAAGGCTTTCATGATTCTTATTTTTATTCCTATAACTGTATGTTGTTTGCTATTGTACCATCACTAAGTAGAATTCATGAAACATTCGTGCTCCCGTTAAGATTTGATATAGATTTTCTTTTTACAGATAGGAAAGAATCCCAGGTTTAATATCCCAAAAAAAGCGCACCATTGCGCAAATGTTGTGGAAAAAGTATCTTTATTTTTAGTTGTTTTTTTCCCCCCAAAACAGTCACAAGCCACATGAAGACATTTATACAAGTAAACATTCAACTCAACATTTTGAATAGTTACCGCTGGTTTCCTGCTCTGCAGACGAACACGACCACTTCTTTCTAGAATGTAATGGGATATGGCACACTGCTGACTGCTGGAAAATATGTCTTACGAATATGGAAAATAAAAACAGCTTCCTTTCTGGGCCATTAAATAAATAATGAAGTTATCCTCAGTGATTGAAAATGCAGTCATTCCTGAAAAGTAGGCAAATATTGCAATTAATAATGATCAGCAGCAGCAGTGCCGAGTGTATTAGTTTAAGCCACAATTAAGGAGAACCAGTATTACAAGTATTAGTAGCCTGCTGGCTGTTTTCCATTACATAAAAGAGCAGCATTAGCTTATTATTTCTCTTCCAATATATTTAGGATTAGTAGTCTTTAAGTTTTTTTTTTTGTTGTTGTTGTTTTTTTTCATCCAGTGCCAACGTTTATGCAGCCATTACTTTAGAATGTGTGCGTTTGTGTGTTGCCCTTGTTAACGAATACCATGCTTTTATTGTGTAATTGTATTAATTATTTATTATTTAATTGTACCAATCATAGTTCATGAAGACATAGCCCAGACATAGTCCATGTATATAGACTAGTTCCTACTTTATCACCACGAGACAAACATTTTTGCTAAACTGGGGAGTGAAAAAAAGGCAAGAACAACGCGTCATAACGCATGCTCAGATCTGGCACAGATTCGCGTTATTTACGTCTAAAATTTGAAAAAGTCACCCTAAGTGTAGTATTATATTGTGAAGGATCTACGTTATTTCATAAGATCTACTTAGTAGTCTTTGTACCATAATAAACAGACGGGAAGCCTACTGTTAGAGATGTGCTAGTCTTAGTCGATGTTATTGTTTCTGCAGTAGAAGTGATTATTAGCGTTGATAATACAGATATATTTTAAAATTATTTAAATTCCCAATAACATAATCATTATTATTATTATTATTATTATTATTTGTAACAGGACGGGAATTCAGTCTTTTTTGTTTTTTGGCTATAACAACAGCGGCGGTATTACACAACACAGTGTGTGCATTAAGAACTCAAATAAGGTTTATTGGTTCGCTAATATAAAAATGCATTTGTACAGTCATTATTCATAGAACCCACATCAATATTGTCAGTACAGATGAATTCTAACTTGCAGTACATGCAGATTATCCAAATCCTGAAATGTTACCAGCTGATGCGTAATGGAAGCAAAATTAACAAGTAAAAATAAAACCATTTCAGGCAGGCTACAATTGCATTACCGTGACAATAGATAGTTAATGTGCTGTTTTTCTGTGGAAAAGAAAACTAGGCTCATTCTTGAAAATCACACCAGCTCCTCAGCTCCAGGAGCGGCGGTCACACTGACACTTGAGCCGGGACAGTGCTGCTGCTCGGCGGCTGTGCTCACCAGAGAGCCTCCGAGCAGCTCCGACTCTCTCCAAACAAAACGCTCTGGTGCCATCTAGCGTCGTGTTGACAACAGTGGCCTCCTACAAAAAAAAATCACAGCACACAAAAACCCACAATCACAGCCACCGAGATACACACGCTGTGTCTCTTGGCTTCAATGCTGTGTGTGCGTGGGGTTGTGTGTGTGCCCTGTAGCTGTTGACAAACTGATGATGTGTGTTACTTCTGTGTCCTCTCTGGAATTAAACCACGCCAGCCATGACGAAAGGCAGAAAGCGCGTGCATGTGGTGGTGGTGGTGGTGGAGGAGGGGGCCTTGCAAGTGTCTTTTCTCTGTGTTTGATGTGAACGCGCAAAGAGGCAGATTTGTGGCACTGGGAGAGAGAAAGAGAAGTTGCTCCCTCTTTCTATCGCTCTCTCTTCAAGGTTAGGCCTGGCTGCTGTTGCACTGTGGTGAATGAGGCGTGGAGAAAGCCGTGCGCGCACACCAACCCACCTACTGGGCTTGTGTGTAAGTGTGAGTGTGGGTGCGCGCGTTGTGCCCAAGGAAACAGAAGCAAGGGATGTAAAATTTGTGCTGATTGGTCAGGGTCGCTGTTTCGATGTAGAGAGGCAACCAGCGGCTGCACTGTGCACGTGTGTGTGTGTGTGTGTGTGTGTGTGTGTGTGTGTGTGTGTGTGTGTGTGTCTGTGTGTGTGTCTGTGCAAACATAATAACTCGTCCTTGCGCTGTGATTTCATCATTTTTACTGGCGCTCATCTGCAGATCTGTTGTGCAACCCCCACCCCCAAACATATGCATCCAGGTGTGGATCTGTGTGTGTCTGTGTGTAATCATTTGAAAAACCCTTGTGCAGGGGAGGCGGGGGACGCCATGAATCCACAGTGTTGTGTTTAATTTATGAGTGCAGCCTCATCTGACTTTAATCCGACATTCAAAATCAACTTCAGCCCATTAAGATCAGATCGAGAATCAATAGGCTATTTCCTTCCCTCTCATTTGGCCTATTTCTTTTCCACTCGACATCCAAACACCTCGATTGGATTTTGTGTATAGTGAGATTATGATTACCTTGGCGGGAGTTTCAGAGGGGAATTCCACATTATTTTGTAGCTACATGGAACAATCCGATCTGTTATCATGCCTAATGTCTTTTTCAGTTTGGGTCGTGTTTTGGTACTTTTGCATTTGTGCATTTTTGGTATTAACAGCATCTAACATGAGTTTATAATTGCTTATTTATTGCATATGTATACATATAAATATATCTATTTATATATTATGTGTGTTTGTGTCTGTTTTCAACTTGTTTTAATAACTACTGTTACTGGTATTATGACCAGGCTCCATGCGTTCATGAATAAGAACACTAATAATAAGAACAATATTATTAATAACAAAAATAATATTAATGTTACCGTTCAAAATACATGCTTACATTGTTTTATAATTGTTTCTATGTAATTAAAGTGACTATAATTTATAATATATCGTTATATAATACAATTATTTGATGTCGTGAACCTGCATGTGCGCGTGTCCGCTTGCCTCCTCTTATTCAGTCCGGCAGAAACTTTGGAGAAAAACAAGCGGTCCTCCCCGTGATGCCGCATTCATGCTCCCGTTAATCTTTAACTGCTCCCCCGGCCTTTCTGTGGCCGTCGGCTCGCGCCCACCGGCAATAGTCCGGTGAAGTGACCCAGAGCACGAGCTCACGGAACCCTGAAGGACACGACCAGCCGCCTCGAGCTGCCTGGAAACGATTAATACATTAAAACAACAATAAAAAAAAAAGCACAAGTCAGGCAGTTTCTTTGAGTTTGTCATTAACTGGTGCCGGGGAGGTCGGTCAGCGCGCGCGCACACAAACACACACACACACACACACACAACACACACACGCACACATAGTAAACGGGTACAAACACTGTATGTGTAGAAACTTCTGCAGTGCTGTGGATACACTGAGGTTAAATATTTTTGGGATCAAATTCTGTTTTTACTCTTCTTCCAAGACGATTTAACATTAAGAAGATCCATAATGTTTTAGAAAAATCTGTTAGAATAACTTTGGAAAAGAAACCGAGTTTTAGAGTTAGATTTCACACACATACGTCTCACATATCTGTATATAAGATAATTTCTGAAATTCTTGATTCTTTAAGTAGACTGGTAATAACAATAATATATGCCAATTCACAATATATGTTATCTGAAAGCACTTCAATTTTAAAATAAGGAACAGAATAATAAAAAATACAGTTTAAATAAAAGAACACTCACTTGGCTCATTATTTAAATCTTGCATATTGCCAAAATAAAAGTTCATTTTCATATATGGAATTAAAGGCAGTTTATTGTTGTAAGTGTGGCTGCAATATTAAATTCTAACTCCTCGGCGGTGAAGCAAGATTTAAATGCGTAATTCCACTCTCGTTTTCTCCCTGTAACGCTTGAAACGAAAATTCAGCTTTTAAAAAAAGAGGGGGAAAAAAGTAAATGAGTGAAATAAATAGCGAAGTTTTAATTTCATAGACAGTTAATTATTTCACAGTGCTTGTTAACAGTAATGAGTGAGTGCAGGCGCTGTGAGCTTCGTCGAGGCGCAAATGAACCGCAGATGAACTGTACAGCGCTCACGTGCGCGCGCGCGCACCTCGTGTGCAGAACAACACATTTGTTCATCTGCTGTTTGCTGCGGGCCTGTTTTTCACTTCGTCGCCATTCCTCGGACTTTACAAGGAGTCATAAAGAGTCATAAAGCCATAAAAGTCCCGAGTTCTCTGTCTCTCTCTCTCTCTCTCTCTCTCACTCACACACACACACACACACACACTCTCACACACACAACGAGGTGAAAAAGAGCCATAAAGCTATAAAGCAGCAGTCCGACTCCTTCAGCTTTAATTGTCGATAATCTCTGAAGTTTCTCAGATTCCTGGAGTTCCTTCAGCGGCTCTCGACTGTTTACTCTGCAGCTCAATCATGGCTGCACTAGTCTGATTTACTGCGCTGGAATATAGCGGGCTTAGAGCGCATATCCGTTATGAAAAACCTCCTGACAATTGGAAACCGTGGGAGCAGCATCCCAGAATATCAGCCTTTTCTGTTGGGACATGGTTCTTCCGCTACAGTAGTCTGAGCAGACAGTTTCTATTTAATAATTTAATAATAATAATAATAATAATAATAATACAATTATCCTAGTAAGATAGTAGTCTGGTAATTGTGCTGGTGACAGGCTAATATGCTAGCTCCAATGTTGCTGCTGTTGTAGCACTTGTAAGTAGGCTAGTAGTAGGCCGAGTTAATTGGTGCTATCTTTTAGAAACTCTAGCCTGTGGGTTGACTGTTTATTTCGCTCGACTGTGTTAAGTTAATTAGTAATTGAATTAGTAATTGGACTCCTTGTTTTAGAAAAACTTAGCAGACTCCATGAAAACTAACTTTAAATGTGTTAACACAACGACAACAGAGCTAACTGTCCAGCAACTTATTTGCAATACCTGCACCAAATGTGGCTTAACTAAAGTAGCCTATGCTAATATGCTACGCCGAGGAAACGGCAGAAAGAAACCCGGCAGAGTGACAGTGTTTTGGGCTGCCTGGCAGATGATGTGTCCCTCTTTACGGTAGGCTAAGTCCTTCTGTTACCCCTTCATGTTTCTTTTTTTTCACGCACACATGAAGCGCTGCCTCCAAACGCTCCTCAGTCCCCGTCAAAGTTTCCAGTCTCCATTTCCAGTACAGTTTTCTTCTTTTTTTTCCTCCTCCATTCTGTCGTTTGGTGCCGTTTGCTGCTGCTGCTTCTCCCAAACTAAGACACACCTGCGAACACACACAACAAGAAGCTCATGAGCCACAATGGACACACACACACAGCTACTGTATGAACACTTCTAAGCAGTCACATGCTGTATGTAGAGAAATGAGGCCACATTGTTGCCTTCAAGTTGATTTGAATGAAGACACACTAGCTTAAACCCAGTTTTAATAGCTTATACTAAGGTTAATATTTAAGCTAACACTGAGGTATGTGTAGTTTTATCACCATAGAGCTACTAGCTTGCATCTGTAGCTTATTGATGTACTTCCTGGTGTTATAAAATTCAATATTAGCCTAAATAACTCTAACTTTACAAAGGCTTTGTTAAAAAAAAGGGCTTTAACGTGGGATATACTACATTAAGTTAGCCTACTTAGCTTATATTCCTGTATTACAGCTATAGCAACACAAAAAAATATATATTTTTTATGACAACACTAGTTTTTAGCTGACATATTAGCTGTTGTTTCAAGGTATAAATTTAACCACATAGGCCTAATCCTAAAGCAGGTTGTGTTTATAGTATCCAAAACAGCCTAATTCTCACATTTAACATACATGTTAAGTGTTTAAAACACATATGCAGCCTTTGTTGGAAACACTCAAACATCACCTACTGAGGCCTGCCATTAATTTACGCTGCGTGACACCATTTAATTCAAAACATGGTAAACAGCATTCCAAGCGGTCTGGTTGTTTTACACAGACTTCGCCTGTCTCAGTAATTTCTGCTGCAGTTAACTGCTACTTTGGATAAATCAGAATATGTCATTTATCTGTCAGGACGTCATATTTACCCTCCAGGCTTCTGCAGGTACCACTAATACTATATGCCAAAGCCACAATCTCGTTAAGACCGTACTAATGCATATGGGCTGTATATATATAATGATAGTATTACCGTTCTGTGTGTGTCCCAGGCTGTAGGCCATGCCTGTCCTGTCCCGACTGTTAGTGCTCATTAATGATTAAACCACAGTCAGCTCCAACACAATGCTGCTGCTTCCCGTTCCCACAAAGCGGAGAGGAAACGGAGCGTCCTGCCAGCAGTGGGGAGAGAGAGAGAGAGAGAGACAGGGAGAGGGAGAGGGAGAGGGAGAGAGAAGAGGTCAAAATGAAAGTTTAAAAAAGAGATTCTCCATCTGTCTGTGAGATCCTGCAGAGAAAGCGAGAGTCCAGCATTAAACTTATTATCTGCCCGTCTGCATCTGCAGCGTTGGGAGCAGAGAGGAGGCATCGGATGGGGAGGGAGGGCGAAGTAAAAGTAAAAATAGAGTCTTTGTCTCTATTTGTCAGTGGAACTGTCTGCAGTTTGGCCATGCAGACAAGTCAGAGCCTGTGCAGGGAAACACGAGAGAGAGACACACAGAGAGGGAGACTTATTTATGGCTGCGGTTATTTTATGACCTCAGCGACACATATTCCGTTTGTAAGTGCGAATGAAAAGCAGGCCGCCTTTAAAATGCTCTCGCTCCCATTCTCTCCTTTGCTTTTTATCCATCTTTTTAAAGGGAGAACAGGCTGGAGTAAAGACAGAGAGAGGTTCAACAGTGATCGTTCATTACAAAATGTTGTGGTTAAGCAGGCCTGCGATAAGTGTAGTGTGTGTGTGTGTTCAATTTTAATTTACTATTTTAAAACGTATGATTTCGACTGCTAAAAGTAGTCAAAATAACATCATAATAATATAAAGTAGGTGGAGCAGAGTTTGTGGTGATAATTTAGCCATTAAATATAATTTTCTCTCTCTTGCACATGTGTTAATACATTCCAATGAATTGCAAATATGTGAAATATTTCTGCAACATCACCTTTATTAGAAGCTAAATTTATACAGTTCATAGGTAAGTGCCGAAATTAACTTTATTATTGCTGTACTGCCTGGCTTTATTCAGGCTATATATTCCTTCTAATATTTCAGTATTTATATTTATTGTGTTTTTTAATTTATTTTTATTTGCACTGAGGCTAGCTGTCTAAATAAGGAGAATTTATGACTGCTAATTTGCAATTAATGTGACTAATTCAGTGGAAGTTGTAAAATTGCTAAATGAATCAATGATGGGCCACATTTTTCTTTCTTATGGCCGGAGCATGTGTACTTGAGGCTAGCTGAATTAAATACATTTCACTTGAATGTATGGCCACCATGGAAAGAGTTTCAGGGAGCGAGGCTATAATCAGTGTCAAGAAAACGGGGGGAAAAATGGGAAACTTCGGGGCTGTTTCTTTTCTTCTTCTCCTTTTACATTTCAGCCTAATCAGTGTCACAGTAGAAGAAAATAATAATTCACGGCGCGCATTGATCAAACTGAGCAGACTCCTGCAGAATGTTTGAGTTCAGTTTCACAACACCACAGTCTGGAAAGTAACACAGCGTAGCATTCATACAGCAGAACACGGGACGGGTCAGCGTCTCCCGGGTTATCTTTCAGCAATAAAACATTAACAGCTATCAGATTATGTTTAGAAAATCCCTTCCAGATTATCAATTGCTCTTCTGATGGGGAAAACAACCGTGATGAAAAGCCTGCGGTAGGAATATGGCGCACATATTGACCAGGGAGGGGCGCGTAAATCTACCCACCGACCAAATATACCAATTGCAAATACAAACACCTCAATTATAGGAGTGCATAGCCCACATTATATTGAAGGCTAACTCACACACCCGCCACACACACACTCACACGGGACCACACATGAGTCATGCGCGCTCCCGGCTGTGATTTACGCTCGACAAATTCATTTTAATGCGCTCGGTATTATCTGCAAAGCGCCGGGAATATGTTTTATTATTCGGTGGCCTCTAGTGGTGCAGCAGCAACCCCCCCCCCTCCGGGAGTGCGCGTGTGCGTGTGCATGTGTGTGTATGTGTGTGTCTTTGAGAGAGCTGCTGGTTTTTATGGGCCCAACAACAGACGGAGGAAGACACACAGGGAGAGAAAGAATCAATTTAACGCGCGGAGGATTCCGGTGTGATTGCGCAATCTCACCGGGAACCGGAGGAAGATTAGAAAGAGAGGCTGAATGAGAATTAAAAAGAGAGAGCGGGAGATTGAAGAAGGGAAATAGGAAAGGAGAGAGGTGGTGGTGGTGGTGGTGGTGCTGTGGGGGGGTCACAGTAGTTCCCAGACCCCCTCCCTCCTCCTCCTCCTCTTCCTCTCTCCAACGAAAGGAAAAGGGGCGAACGAATGCCAGGCACGGAGGCTCCCCATTGGTCAGCGTGAGGTCAGCTGGTCTCTGCCTCCCCCCTTATACCCCTCCTCACCCTATCCCGTTTTCTCCACTGACACACACACACACACACACACTTGCTCTCTCTTGTTCTCCCCCTCCCCTCTCTCTCTCTCTCTCTTTCTGTCCCACACTGGCACTCAGCCACCCCGGTACCCCCCACCTCACCCTCCTCACCCCCTCCTCCCAATCTGCGATAAACTAAGTGATAGCAGCAGCCCGTCGGACTGTCGGCTATAAAACACAACAAATCATAAAGTGCAGGCAGGGGAAGGCAGAGGAAGGAGGACGGGAGGGAGAACCGTTAGCCGTCAGCCTCCGTCTACTCCCCCTTCTTCTTCTTCATCGCGTGAACGTTGTTGTTGTGTTTGTTTCGTGCCCTCCTGTCCTCCCCTCTCCTCTTCTTCTCCTCTCTTCTCCCCTTCTTCACCTCTCCTATACTTTCTCCCGATGAGTTCCTATTTTGTCAACTCCTCTTTCCCGGTGACGCTACCGGGAACGGGTGGAGGAGGGCAGGCGGCGGCAGCGGCAGAGTCGTTCCTGGGTCAGATCCCGCTGTACTCGTCGGGATACGCCGCCGACCACCCGCTCAGGCACTACCCGGGGGCAGCCGCCGTCACCGCCGCCGCGGCCATGGCATACAGCGCGAGCGGAGGCGGCGTGCACCAGGACAAACCGTACCCGGCGTCCACCTACTACCAGCAGGCGACCAACGGAGCGTACAGCGGGCACCGTGCAGCGACTGCAGCGGCAGGGGTCGGCGTAGGGGGCGCGACCGGAGCCGGTGCCTGCGATTATGCCACGGCGGCAGCGGCGGCTGCAGCGGCAGCCACGAGCTTCTACCGGGACAAGGAACACCCGTGCAGTTTGGAGGAGCACCAGCTCGTGTTAAGCCCGGACGGCATGCACCGTAAAGCGGAGTGCGCGGGGCTCGGTGGGAAAGGGCTGTTCGGTGAAACGATGGACGACAAGCATGCGGCGTCAGCCCCCATTTATCCGTGGATGCAGCGGATGAACGCGTGCAACGGTGAGTGTCTTCTTCTTCCTCTTCCCCTCTTTCTTGCATATTTTATGATCCCCGTCATAAAACTGACGTTTGTTTCCTCTGTCAGCCTCTCCGCTGTCTTTCCTTTCTCGTTTCCCTCCTCCTCTCTCAGTAGCTGCTTTATGATCCCCGTTTGTTGGCCTGTCAGTCAGTCATGTGCTCGGTATTTTATTGTCCGTCATAAACCGGGTTTGTTTGGGTTGTAGCTCCAGTTACTGTGTGTGACCTGCTGACCGACGCAGCTACCGAGCAGGGGGAAGGAAAGTTAGAGGAAAAGCCTGTCATACAGTGTTGTGGGTGAAAACAAGAAACAGATAAAAAGATACAGGTTGTAGACAGAGAGGAAACGGAGAGGAAACTAAAAGCATGCAGTCCCTATTAGTCAACTATCTATTCCACAGCCTGGGTGTTTTCCTTTATTTCATTTTTAGAACCTTTATTCTATTTCTGAGATCTGCTCTGCAACCAACAAGTAACTTAAAAGTATAAAAATTCAATAACAATCATTCACCAAAGGTCATATAAAGAGAAGACAAGTTCTCTTCTTTTTTGCAAGCTTTTCTATCCGCTGCTGATAAAGGCAGAGTGGTATCACAGCTCCTGCTGCTATTTTTTATCACAACTTCTCTTCTGCTATCTTATATGGAGCCTTTACTGTTAACCTTTTACCGCAGGCACTGTTTATTCAAAACCGATTAGATAATCAGGCCTGCAAATGCTGCCAAGTTCGGAGTGAAAGTGAGCCATGCAGGGCCAGCTTTAATATGATTTATCTGACTCCCCAAAATACGCACAAGTCTGCCCTATTTTAAACCGCTGCGTGTTCAACCAAAGTGTAAAATAACTGTTGTGGGCTGCTGTGCAGTTAAACCAGAGTATCTTTGTTTAACTGAGAAAAACGGCCTGTTGAGAGTGAAGTGAGTAATGGTGGATGATGCAGGGCTACTGTTGTACAAAGCCCTGCAGGACACTCCGAGTTATGACAGATGAGGTGGAAACAGGCTCCGCCGCAAAGAAATGTATAAGGAGTAAAACGCAGAGCGGGCTATAAATGACAGTTGAAGATGTAAATGGCAGCTGGAGAGGGAACAGAATGGCACAAAAACCCCGCGTACTCCTCCATAATCCAGTTTGGCTGAGTTTTTTTTTCGTCATGGATCTTTAGATTTAGATGTGGCCTGAGTAGTGTGCGGTTTTTCATCCTAGATCTGCCTTTCAGATCAATACAGAAACTGAAGCTGCTAAACTGACAACATGGCGATTTGTTTACCACCAGGGGCCAAAACAGGCCTACTGTTGGTGTGGATGAGAGGAGACTAAAAGCCTGGAAGCTGATCCTCACCGGGGGAAATACCCTGTAAAATAAATCGTGGCTTCCCTTACTTCTACTATTATCACATTGTTGTTGTTTATTATTATTATAATTATTATTATTAGTGTATGTTGGAAAACCCTCCTCAACAATGCGCGCCTTTCTTCTCTTCTTAACAGTAAAATCACTTCATACTTCACGACACAAGACACAGTAGTTTTAATACAGTTCATGAACTTCAGTTCATAAATGGGCTGCTTGTTATTTTTATTTTTTATGTAGTTCCAAAAAAAAGAAAAACTAGATCAAAGTCTCAGATAAAAAAAAGACAAAAAAAAGAAAACAAGTGGCACTTTCAGCAGCCACACTGAGAGGCATTTAACTGAAATGATACTAAAATGACATTATAAATGGGGTTTTCTTTAAAGCAGCTCGATGTGCATATTTGGAAGGATGCTTAAAACTCTATTTGACTGAGGGATTGATTGGAGGATGGATTAAATTCTATTGATCTTCAATTGGTGGGTGGGGAGGAGAATGGATTATATTAAACAACAAAACCAGTGACGCCACAGCGCTTTACAATAGAATAGAATAGAATAGAATAAAAAACTTGATCACTAATGTGGCTAACTATTTTTTTCTCTTATGTCAGCAGGCTCAGTTTATGTGTGATCACCTGGTTAAAGTGTAACTTCCTGTGCTCTCTCCTCTCAGGGACCTTCGGCAGCCCCGGGAGACGCGGCCGGCAGACGTACACGCGCTACCAGACGCTGGAGCTGGAGAAGGAGTTCCACTTCAACCGGTACCTCACGAGGAGACGGAGGATCGAGATCGCGCACGCGCTCTGCCTCACGGAGCGACAGATCAAGATCTGGTTCCAGAACCGGAGGATGAAGTGGAAGAAGGAGAACAAGCTGATCAACTCCTCCTCTTCCTCATCTTCCTCCTCTTCGTCCACGGTGAACGGTGCAGATGAAGAGGAGAAACGGACGGAGTGAATTTATGAAAGATTTTTAAAAAGGGAGAAAAAATAAACTCATGTTAAACACATAAAAAGAGGAAGAGGAGGGTGGAGGAAAAGACATGCTGGTTATTCCCTTCCCTTTCCCGTCTCAAAGTTCGTCCGGACGTTTGTCTGGTGTAAAAACTCTGGGAAAATGTAGCCTGTGCATTTTCTTTTCATTTTTTTTTTAACCTGAGCAGGGTGGACACATTAAGAAAGAGGGACACGATGGTTTCTGTCTTGATCCTTCTAATATCACCTGCTTCTGTAGGCTGCGTCTCTGTGTGGTCTGCTAATTGGAAAGAATAATTTCGACTCCAGAGAAAGAACCGTGTAACTGTGGAGATGAGAAAAGAGAACATGCGCGTTGGGCATCCAAGGTATTAAAAATAGCCTCCAGTAAATAAGTAATCGGCCGCCCAACGGTGACAAGCTGTGCTGAAACACAGTTTCTTGCTGCATTCCAAGACAACTACCCAACTTCTTATCCTACCTAGATTTCTTTGATTATTTTTGGTAAATGTACTTCCTATCTGTCAGGCACTTGTTTTGGAGCTTTAGGACTTGACTTTCCTCCCTGATTTTTATTTTTTATTTTTTGTTCCTCGTTATTTTGTAAATGTGCTGTGTGTATAATACCTTCAGTTACAAACACGCTCTGGACACACACACACACACACAATGCGAGGAGGAAAAAACTCTTGGAGAAGTGTAACTATGTCATATTGTGTTCATATTTAAACTGTATAGAAATAAGCAAGAGGGGGGTAAAAAAAATCACCATGTCCGGTGAGAATAATGTCATTGCGGGTGGGTTTGGGGGTAATTTAACCTTTCCAGCTGTTTTCCAATAAAGAGAGGGTGCGGTGGGTGGGGTGGGGGTGTTATCCTACTGATGTTATTCTGCAAACTACCTAAAATCGTTCAGGAAAGTGTATATTTTATGGATTTTTACATTGTTTGTTTATGTTAGTGTTTTTTGTCAAGTAATTGCATATACTACCTATGAGAAATGTTCAATAAAGTGTAAAGAAATGTACGGAGAGAGGCTGTGATTTTTGAGGTTCAAATATTAACGAAGTGTGACATTTTGAGCCAACATTCGGGTTTAGTTTTTATGATTTAGAGGCCCTACTTTACACCCGCGCGTAAACCTTTTAGCCTCGGAAGTGTGTGCGCGCACATATTTACGGCGCGCGAGGTGAGAGAGAGGCCCGCGGGGCGAGGGAGAAAAAAAAAACGCACGCGGCAGCGGTCCTGAGGGGAAGTGGCAAGGAGGGCGCGAGAGCTGCCGCTGAGGGCGCGCTGTGCTAATTGATGAGCAGAAAGAAGGGAGAGAAAGTTGACCTGTCCTCGAGCCAGACACACACACACACACACACACACACTTCAGACAGACAAAGTGGACAATGTCCTCGTGACCCTTTGAACTCTGTGTGTCCCCTGAGTGACCGGCGCGCGGCTTCCATCTTGGGTTACTCTGATGCGCGCGCATTCACACTCAAAAAGGCCCCTTTTGTGTACATTAGCTTATCTCGTGCTACTCATAAGAATAGTTTATACATACAAACATGATAACACAGTTAGCATCATCACACTGGAATGATTCCACACGTAAAAACTATATTTTACAAAGCCTGAAATGTAGTCTTTATATGATACATGCCGGAAACAAACACACAATAAGGTTAGCATGATGTTATTTAACTTTAATCAACAGCACCCTGGCAAAACAAGTCTCCTCCCTTTCATTTGCATTATAACATTATATTTGTAGCATGTGCCTACTGGAGAAACACATTTACTGTGATCTTTCATCTCACTAAATTCCACTTGTGTGAGCTGGAGTATGAAGTTTCCCAATAAAGCCTTGTTTAGTCCTAAGATGTGCTGCCAAGGTAGTATACAGCATAGGTTGTCAGTAAATAATTAGCAATCTGTGTGAGAGTTTAGATTTTATATGGTTTAACCCAATAAGCTAATTTGCAGTGAGACTCAGTTAAAACCAAGAGACAAAAAATAGACAATACACTTGGAGTCACCATCAAATGACCCGATCACTGACTTGTTAAGTTAAACGAGGCTAAAGATTTGATTTACTTACATGTACATGTGTATTTTGTAGATATGATCATACTCAGGGTTGGTGGTTTGATTCCACTGTGAGGCGACTAAAAAGAGAAACTACATGCTGGCAGATGTTCTATGTTAAACACAGTGGAAATGATTTCACTGTGACCCAGAGGGCTCATTTTACATACAAACACATTAACTGCACACACGTGTTCGACGTTTCTCATATTTTTTGGCTACAAAGAAAGAAACATTATGGGGTTTTATTTTGTCTATGCTTTATATCCGCTACTGGAGGTCTTGTGCCTCCATATGAAGTTCCAAGGAGCTTTGAAACTTTGTACACTGTACTTTCTGTGTTGACCGAGTTTAAAAATGTTTTATTAGACCATAAATCTGAAACAAAATATGAATATCTCCCAGACTGGAGCATCATAACATCTGAACGCTGCTTAGAATGAGGATTTAAATGCTGTATAGATTACAAAGAACCGTGCTCACTTTTGCACTCGGTATGTAAAATTATCTTCTGCTGTTTCGAAGATGATTTTAAAATGTGTGGCTCTAAATGAAGCATCGTGCTTTACTGTGGATTCAAACTCTAAATCTTCAACAACATGACCTTTGGAATGACAAAAAATATGATCAAACATATGAAAAATTGGTAAAGAAGAAGTCTCATGATGCTCAGCAGCTTTCCTGTTTTCTACTCTAAGCTAAAAAAATGAAAAATCACCACACTCCCTTTATCAGAAACTGTGGAATTTGTTTGGACTGAAATGTTTAGTGAGCTGTTTCATAGACCAAATATTCAGTGTGATGGTAGAAATCTATATATAACAAGGGGAGTGTGTTCAGAAGTGTGTGCCAACTGGGTCAGTGCCTCCTCCTCCTCCTCCTCTTTGTCCCTGGCCATTCCTGGTACATTTTGAGCTCTGTGCTTTTAGGCTCTTCGGCCTGCTTTCAGGCCAGCAGTCGTCTGATTTAGTGCTTATATAAAAACTCCAGTGGATAAAATAATAAATCTTTGATCTGTTTTGTGGATTTTAACCCCCTGTTGCTGCCTGGTGCAGTTGTGTTTTTTTTCACCGCCTGGTTACTTTGTTATATTCAAGATGCCTTCCATAGCAACTGCTGGTTTGTCTAGCTGACACTCAGTGTGAGAGCAGCTGAGTGTCTGAAATGTGGCCTGCAACTACACACACTCCCCCACAGAGTACATTCATTTGTATCATTTCACACACAAAAATCTGGAATTCTTCATCTGTCCCCTGTTCTGGGCGGCGTGTCGGACTTACAATGAAACATGCACAGCCGAGCGCACACTGAGGCCTACTACAAACACACACGCACACTCAGACACACACACAGGCACCCTGGCTGAAATGCATCCCATCCAGGGAATCAACAAATCATAAATCAGCAGATTTCCATCCAGTGTGGACGTCACAGATCAGGTTTAACATTCCTCCTCTGCAGCTGGAAGGGAGATTGCAGGGGGAGAAAGAATGAAAGGGGAGAGGGAGGGGGCAACAGAAGAGAGAGAGAAAGAAAGAAAGAAAGAAAGAAAGAAAGAAAGAAAGAAAGAAAGAAAGAAAGAAAGAAAGAAAGAAAGAAAGAAGCCATATACATTTTTATGTACATGAATATGTGGTGGTGACACTTTAGTTTATTGTCCATGTGTTTTTACAGTGAAAATTTGAATCTACAGTACTTTTGTGCTATATTTGTGGAGCAAGATACACACTTTACTATGAGAGAAACAGTAAAAAAAGAAGAAATACTTTAAAGTGCAAACAAAAAATAATAATTTTGGTTAGTCTGTCACTTTTTTGTTGTCTTACTGGGCCAAATATCAATAATTATAGTAAAGATATTTAGCAAATACACAGAAATGTTCCCCCTTTTGACCATTGATTCTTGATAGTGATTGTTTTAGAGAGTTCCTGATTGTTTTACTGGACCTTATAATAGTTGTTATGGTACTATTAATGTTATTATTTTGCTAACAAATTATTATTTTAACTGTTATTATTCTAATTATTATCATTATTAATATTGCTTTATTTTTCCACGTAGGCCTAAATTGTGAATGGACACATCCCTAAGCTCTCAGTGAAGATATAATGTAGCATTTTATTCGTTAGTCTGCCGTGTTCATTATTAACGGGTTATTTTATGGTTTATGGTCGTCGCCTTCTAATTTCCAGCCCCAGCAAAGGTCAATTAACAGGCCTGAGTGATGAGACAAACACACACACACGGGGAGAGAGATGGAGGCGGGGAGAAAGAATATTTTATAGCTAACAGACTCTTTTTGGAGTGTCTACTTTCTGCCTCTCCTCCTCTTTCTGTCTTTGTAATCAGTGCAATAAATTATGTCTGCAGTAGGTGGCGCTCTGAGCTCACCCCCTGCACCTCGACCAGTGGAATAAAGGGTGAGAGAGAGGGAGGGAGAGAGAGAGGGGGAGCGAAAGAGAGAGAGCTTTCCCCGCCCAGCCCTTTATCATTAGAAACCTCAGAGCATGAATTACCTCTCCAAAGTCATCGGCGAGAATTTACGACTGGTCAACAAAAGCACGTGACCGCACCCCCCCTTCACCTCCCCACCTTCTCTGTGTCTCTCTCTCTCCTCCCTCACCTCACCCCTCACCTCCCCCATCACACACACACACACACTCCGCCATCCAACACACACACACACACACACACACACCACCCCACCCCCATATTTGGACGGCGCATACATAGCTAAAAACGAAGTACAGTGCAACGCCATAATTCACTAATACATCATAAATCGTTGAAAGTACCCGCGTTATAACGACCAAGAGAAATCTAACAAATCAAGCGCCCCTTAGTACTCAACTGTAAGCCTGCAACTCTCTAAAACAACCTAAATGAGCTCTTACTTTGTAAACTCGTTCTCGGGGCGCTACCCAAATGGCCCCGACTATCAACTGCTAAATTATGGAGCCAGCAGCGGCGCAATGAACGGCGGGACGTACAGGGACTCTTCCTCCGCCACCATGCACCATGCGACGGGCTCTTACGGCTACAGCTACAATGGCATGGACCTGACGGTCACCAACCGGGGAGGGGGGAGCAGCAGCGCCGCCAACACCGGAGGACACTTCGGGGGCGGCTCGGTCGTCGGGGACTCCCGGGGCTTCGGCTCCCCGGCCGCGGAAAGAGGCTACAGACAGCCGTCCAGCTGCTCCCTCGCCTCCGCGGCGGACTCCCTCCTGTCACCCGGTGGTGAGAACACCAAACTGGGCGCCCAGAGCTCTTCTCCCCGCTCGGATCAACCAGGAAGCGGTAATCTCAGCTCTCCAAACCTGTCTTCAGCCTCCTCCGGCGGCGGCGGCACGGCGCAGCGCTACACCGAGCTGGACGACGCATCACCAGAGACCGAGGAGCTGCAGCATAACCGGGACGTAGGGCACGGCAGCAACCCACCACCCAGAACCGGGCACCCGCAGCCCGGGCAGAAGCAGGAGGTCGGCCCGGCGGGATCAGCCACTGGCAGCACGGGCAGCGAGGCTCAGACACCACAGATATTCCCCTGGATGAGAAAGCTGCACATTAGCCATGGTACATGCTGCTCTTGTGTTTACAGCTTATTAGCTCTGTATCATAGAAGTTCCAGGGCGATAATATTCATATTGCTGGCTCAATAGATTGTAGCCTGAATGTATGGACACATGGGGCTGGTGACAGTTAAGTGCTTGTTGAAGCTACATGGGGAGCCATAGTGCTGTGCGCCTCTTTGAATACACACTAAAGATTGAACAGACTTATTGCTGCTTTGATTTGATTTGAGTAAACTGGCTGCTTGAGAATAGTTGAATGACACACAATTAGCCATGGTTTCTTGTTTTTGTCTGCACCCCATCGAGCCCTTTTCAGCTGCGTCAGTTTCATATTTTTATATGGCTGTCAAAAATCAGTCAGCGAGGTGTCTGATCCTAGAAAGCACGGATTACCTGTTTTATGTTGATTTACAACAGATACGCATATTTCACTATTTTTTACACTTGAAAATCAGAAAGTAACCAAACAGAACAGCTGGCCAATGCCTAGTTAACCAGCTGAAGAAGTTATATATTAGCGTGTTTTTTCAGTGCATCAGGGTGCAATTCGTTCTACATTTCCCTCCTGTAGAAGCCAGGCACGCAGGATGGTTGCCCCCTCTGTCTTTTCTTCCTCTTTTTTTTATTTTAGCAAATTCCACAAAAGCGTCATAAATCTGTCAAGGGAGAGGCAAGCCGGGCAGCAAAGCCCAACAGGCTGGGGAGCGCAGACAGAGCCGGGTGGGAAAAGAAAAAAGAAAGAGAGGCCAGCAAGGCTTTGGAAGCTGCTGCTCCTTTGAAAGTGAAGCTTTATTACGTGTGGGAACTTTATTAGAGAGGTGAGGCAGAGGACGGGGCAATAAAATCTTGAAGGGAGCTAGAGGGAGTGAAAAGGAGGAATATAGAGGGTGATGGTGAAGAGGGGTGGTTAAAAAAGAAAATAGTAAGGTGACAAATAAAAGCAAATCTTTTAGCAGAGGCTGTGGAGTGGAAATGGCAGAAATAAAATGTGTCAAGAATACTGTGGTTAGAATGGGGGACGGTTTTACTCACTATTGGTGCGTCTTTACGCACGTCGATTCTAATGAAGATGCGTGAAATTCTGTTTTCTGCATGTGTAGTTTATGTTTGCCGGCTACAGATGGGGTGCACACAATAATAGAAACAACCTGTGGCTATAATATGCTAGAATCCAATGCAGCAAACCTCCAGCAAACACTATGTTTCTGATTAAGTTATAACACTGCGTCACAGAGGTGTTGATCCAGTGGTATTTTAGGGCATATTTACTGGCTCTTTTGCATTTTATGGTGCTGTAAAGTTTCAGTTTATGTTGCCAACTCTCTGTTTGTGTCTCTCCCTAAATGGTGACCCGTTTGTGTTTCATGTTGTGCATCCAAACGCGCTCCTTAACCGCCTTTTGTCCGCTCCAAACCCTCAGATATGACGGGCCCCGACGGAAAACGGGCGCGGACTGCGTACACCCGCTACCAGACGCTCGAGCTGGAGAAGGAGTTCCACTTCAACCGGTACCTCACGCGGCGGCGGCGGATCGAGATCGCGCACGCGCTCTGTCTCACGGAGCGACAGATCAAGATCTGGTTCCAGAACCGGAGGATGAAGTGGAAGAAGGACAACAAACTGAAAAGCATGAGCCTGGCCACCGGCGGTAGCGCCTTCCAACCCTAGAGATAAAAACCATTTGGAAAAAGAAAAAGGAAAAAAGATCCATCCGTCCATCTGTTTGGAAAGGTTACCACCAGGCTTCCCAGGAGGGAAACGAGAGAGAAACAGTAGGAAAATTAAAGAAAACTTGAAGAAAAACCTAAAAAATAAGAGGCCAGCAGAAAATGGAGCTAAAGAAGAAGACGGTGATGAAGAAACATGTCTATGACAAACAGATTCCAAATCTAGATTTAAAAACACTTCATATTATCATCTGAGTACTGTACAGCAGCGCAGCACTTTTTATTTGTTTGGCATGTTGGTCGTTGGTGTTTTAGGGCAACGTAAAAATAATGACTGTGGTACTTGCTCTTGTAAAAAAGAAAAAAAAGGCAAAAACTTAGTGTTCCTGTATGTTGTCGTCGTTTTTAAACTAGCTGTCCGGAGGAGAGGAGTCGAGGATGAATATGCTACCTAACTACGTTTCTACCTTACGTCCTACCTTACAACCTTGCTACCTACCTATTGTTTAATGTCTAAATATCGTTTTATGTGTCAAGTGCCGATGTTTTGTAATTGACCAAGTGCTTTCTAGAACAGTCAGCATGTGAGCTCTTACTGTAAGTTATTTACACCCAGTAACGCGTGTATATCCTACTAGTTTGAAGCCCCCCCCCCCCCACCCCCACAGTCCACCCCACTCGCTCTCTCGGACTTGCCATTCAAATCTGCTCCTATTTTTATTGAGGACGCAGGGAAGGTGTGTGAGTGTGTTTGTTTAAAAACAAATCAGAGCTGCCTTCATCTCCGTATCCATCCATAATGTTGTGTATAGCTCTATTATTCGAGAAAAAAAGTGTAACTGTATTATATTGTTATTATTATTGTAATTATTGGATCTATGTTTCAGAAATGATGTATATAGATATATATTGACATTTTTAAATGTGACCAGTTGGCTATTTGTAGTTGCAGTGTGTGAGTGCGCGCATGGATGAGGTGTGTGTGTGAAGACAGTGTGTGTAGGCATGTAAGGGAAATGGCTACCGTCCTCTAAGGCCTGTAAGCTTTCTGCCAGTGAGCTTTTTGTATTTGTTTGTAACTTGGAGTAAAAAAAACAACAATAAAGTTCCTCATACTCATCAAAACCAGACAGACTTAAGCAGCTGCTCATAAACCAAACTGCCGCACAAATGGCTTAAGAGGGATTGAGGTTTACACGGGCCAAACGTTTGGAGAAGCCTCTATGATTTGTTGGAACTGAGGCAGAAAACTGGTTCAATCAGTCGAAACTGGAATGTTCTTGTTATTACATATTTTATATTTCATATGCAAATCTCTGTCTACGGATGGCATCAGTCAAATGCAAAACTTTGAGTTCTGTAAACTATGTTGGTCTATATTACAAGTCTGCCTGGAATGAGAAATAGCCTGGGATCATGGGGCTGGATCCGAAACAAACTGCACGGAGGTCTGAGCTGGTGTCTGTTCAATGCGAGTTCAGTTCTTGCAGAAAAAAATCAAGATACTATATTTCTGTGTATTTATACTCCCCGCCTCTTTTGCATATTTTTGTGAACATTTTGTTACCTTCTAATGCAAAAATGTAGCCCTAACCTATGTACATTTTCACTCCTTCCAACTGATTCAATGTGGGAAAACCGAACTATTCAATGCGTAAATACACATCACACCAGGCACCACTCCGGAGGCCTGTCCTCTATTTTCCAGGCCTCGCTTGAGCCCTAAACGCCACATTTCCAAGGCGACAGCCTCCTGCATCACAGCTGCATCACAGCACCAAGCTCACCAATCACTAAACAAGCTGCATTAAACACACAGATACACACATGCACGCACTTACACACACTGGCCAGTTTCCATCTCTGCTGACCAAGTCTGACAAGACAACAAACTACTCGCGGTGGACAAATTGGTCACTTTTCTCCCTTTTCCGCCTGAACGGAGGCCACTCCCGGACAAATTAGGTTACCTTCTCCTGATTTCCAATTGTAAACAACCAACTGAACTTTTAAACTCACCGGCTGATGGTGCTGCAGTTTCCCTGCTCATACACGGCTTTGTTTCTGAGCTCATTGGGGGGGGACGAGGTCCAGCTTCGAGCCTCATCTGGACACAACCTCTATCTCCTGCCTCCTCTCTGTGTGTATGTGTGTTGAGATATTTTTTTAAAGCTAACCCCCTTCTGCTTTGGGCCAAACTATAAAAAAAGAAGGTAGCTTTGACATTTACATGTCAAACAGATGAGGGTTTTTATCTCCAAGTTGGATCGTAAAGATCAGGCCTGGCCTCAGACTGATACCTCTCACTGGCTCGCCTCTGGTCACGTGGGGTCCATAAAGTTAGTTTTATGGTTTTGGGGAGTTGACAATGTACTATATATTTCACATTCTAGAAAGCAAGTGACGGTTTAACGGCTTCGCGGGGATCCTAAAGGGGTCAGTAAAGTAGAGACAGAGCGGGAGAGGGAGGGAGTGTGTGTAAGAGAGAGAGCAGGCCACTACTACCGGCCGCTGTTTCAGCTCCGGTTCACACTCGGAGCCCGGCGATCTGCTATCTGTTCTGCTCTGGACGCTGGGAAAACCCGGTGGAGAGAAAGAGTCAGGACGCACAGTAAGTAGAGTTTGAAGGCTGCCTGTAAGTGGGGGCTAAGTAGAGAGAGGGTGGGGGTGGTAAAGTGAGGGGGGAGGGTGGGGGGGGTGTAATTACCATGTCACTCAGTCACTGTGTAGTGCTCCTGTATTAACGTGCTAGCGGAGTGCCGCCAAGCTCCGGTGTATTTGAGATATTTGAGATACCTCGTTGTAGCTGGTAGGGGCCGCGCGACGGTCGTGGCGTCACAGATGGCGATGGAGTAAGATTATGGTTGTGGTGGTGTGTATGTACGCGCGCAGTAGTCTGTATCCCCAAGTGCACTTGCGTCATTTAGTGTGTGCGTAATGATGGCGCGCAGGCACTCAGGAGACTGTGTGTTTCTCAGTGTGGAGAGGTGGCTGGTGGTAAACACAAACTGGTTTACTTTGGTACAGTGGTACTGTATGTGTCTGTCTGCCTGTATGTGCATAACACCCTAAACTTTAGAAACAGTAAACCCCAAAGAAAAAAAAGTTGTTTGGAATGACGCTTCAGAGTGCGCAAAGAGTAGTTTCAAGTGATACATTTCAGGTTTCTTGCATTTTAAAATGGACTGGTTAGAATGCCTGGATAATGCATTCGCTGAAAGGTTGATGAATTGACACAAAACAGCAGATGTTGTTGTTGGCTGTTTATGTGATTTTTGAAGGCGTAAAACTGATCTGACTCATATGTTCTTTCTCCCCCTGGATCAAATGGATCAAACGGATGGATCACCATTTTTACGCACAGCCATCGTGTGCGTAAATGGTTTCAATAAGAGATTAAGAGTTGTAAAAATGCCTGTGTGTGCTAATATTAACTAAGAATTTGATGGACAAGGACAAACACACGCGCACACGTGCACACTCACATCCACCCTGTGGTGTTATGCGTCCTTGGGTACAAGAAAATCTTTGTCTGCCCTCCGCCCTTGTATTTTCCAGGCAGGATGGGTGTGAGTAAAAAAGCGTCGTGGACACAAACATTTCCAAGGCTCACCATTCTCGTCCTTAGAGGGGTGATTTTGCGCCAGAGTTTGGGCCTGTTGTTTGATTCTGAGCAGGCGCATACGCACACACACACACACACACACACACACACACACACTTTTTAAGAGCCCAACTCCAGCTGTTTTTGTAGCAAAGAAAAGCTTGCAATTTCAACCAAACTTAAACTACGCCCAGATGAACTTACAAACTCCAACCATCCAGAAAACCAAGACAAAAACAGAATATCTGTTACACGCTGTCTGAACGTATTTTATCAAGCACCACTGTTTTTCATCGGTGAAGGACAGCGGCATCACTGAATGATATGACATGATGTAAAATGCAGATAATCTCAATTTTATACAATATCAGTCACAGTTTATAGCCTACCATAAATAAGGAATTAAACTGCCACGAAAGCATTCCGGCCGACAATACAACTTAAATCCTCAGAATACCAGCGATGGCAGAGCCTGTAGATTTCCGCTGAAGCTCATGGAACTCTAACAGCCTTTCGACCAGATTTAAAAACCCAAATAAACAATGTTAAAGAAACCAGTGCAGGCACGTGGTACGACCGAACAAAATTAAATATTAATGGGATTTTCTAAAGTAATACTATGAGGCCACTTGATACAAAACATGCATTAAAACAAACAGTAGCCCCAAATGGGGCATTCAACGAGGCAACATTTTATCTCAAAGTTATTTCATCTGTAGCATCAGTGAAATCTATTATTCATAAATAAAACACCAGAGCTAATAAAATGTAATAAAGGAAATAAATAGACAGAAAGAACGTGTTAGGAATGCAAATGAAAATTTGAGAATCTGAAACTGATGTATTGAAATTAACATTAATAGACTTGTTTTGAATTTGGGCACACACAAAAAAAATTACATTATTGATGAAGCCTCCAGGGAAGCCCAAAACCTGGTTTTATGAACTAACAATAAACTAAGTGGAGGTTGTGTTGTGGATAAAGGGGGAGATGAGGGCGGATGTGTTAACAGTACAGTGTCTTACTGTTGCCACTGACCCTGTAAATCTTTATTAGTTCTCCACACTGTTTCCCTCTGATGTCTGAAGCGGGACTGAAGCTGTCAAACAGCCCGGCTACCAGTCACGCGGCGCCGTGCTCTCTTTGCGCACGCCCGCTTCTTATTGCTCAGATCCATCATGTAAATTGTTTAATGTCTCGTGTCACAGAGCCTACATGGAGTTTCAAACTTTCTTTTTTCCGTTTTTTTTTTTTGTTGGGAGGGTCACCCCCTCCCGGTAGATTGTTATCACGTCAATCTACCGGGTGGCCCTATCTGTCGATCAAAGACAACGACGTCACAATAAGACAATACAATTAATAGATCTCCTTTTGTGTTAAGGAAGAGCGCAACATGGCGCCCTGAAGAGGCCGACAAAGTATGAGGAGATGGATGATTCCCAGCACTGAGATACAACAGAGGATAGGTAGTATGAGACAGAATTAAACATAGGTTTTGAATTTATTATGAAGCTGGCAGCAACATTTTTAGATAAGAAAATATAGTGTTTAATATAGCAGAGAAAAGCGCAAAAATTGTGCGCACTGAGGAATTTTCTTGGTTAAATAGTTGTTTTGTTCCTTACTGTCGTCCCCCCTAAATTCTACTGTATTTCATTTTATTATTATTATTTTTTTACTATATCTGTTTCAGTCTTTCAAATGATGTATTCCCCCCTCTGGTTTACAAAGTGCTCTGCAGTGGAAGTAAACCCAAAGCTGAAGCTGTTCTTACAGTATTTATACATAAGCCTACAGTCTACTTCACGTATGAGTGTGTTTCACCCCGTCCTGACCACACAGTTAATCCGGTGTCCTCTGCACTCCACTAATAAGAGAGGAGGAATTCTGCTTTCGGAATTTCCCTCTCTGCTCTCAAACTCTCATTTATTATGTTCACTTTACACGTGAAGTCAGCCTGCTCCGATGCATTTTCAGTCTGGGGATTCCTGGTGCTGCCCTCCGCCATCGCAATGATTTTTCACAAGCTTCACACGAATGTTTTTCGGAGTCATGTTTGGGATACCATAAATTATTGAGGCGCAAGTGGAGAGGTGGGGGAGAGAGAAGTCAAGGAAGCATAAAAGGTTTTTTTGGAAGCCTAAAAAAAATTAAAATACGTGATTCTGAAAATGGCAAAGATAACCTGGTGATCAAAAATATTTTCTTTCCTGCCTTCCAGTCTGGGTTTTATAATAGTGGACTGTTGAGTGTAGTGCGTAAAATAATTTTTAAAAAGTCACCAAATCGGCTAGAAGTTGTGTAAAAATGTGTTTTCGATATTTGAGAAAGAATAAATATTTCAACTAATTTTTTTATTTTTTCAAAAGTTTAACCTGTGCTGCTGATCTCAGATTTCTTTTTCTCTTCTTTGTAGACCACAAAATAACGCTGCTATATTATTCCATTCTGAAACGAACCAAATTATAGTGATATTACTACAAAAAATAAGCTAATTGTTGCCGATTTCCGCAGGCTACTGTATGTTTGCATTTTTTTCCAGTCTGCCTTTCCCCCCCAGTATGAGATAATGTGACATAACGGTCCATAACCCTCACCCGTATTTAGGCGACACATGTGTGCGTCCCGGGAGCCGCCTGGGTCCTTGAGGAAGTTTCAGTCCAGTAAACAGGAAGGCAAAAAAACCCTCCCCATTTCATTTTTCATCAGCTTCCTCCTTTTAATGATGATACAGGAACACACACACACACACACCCCACCAGCGGCAACACACACATACACCCACTCTCCATCCTTACACATACACACAGGGACGGGACATGACACGCGTGACACAAAATGTAGTTCCTTCTCTTGTCGGGATAAGTGAGAGAGGCTGTGACATGGGAAGGCGCAGCAGCGGCTCTGTATGGGCTCCTTTGTGTTTTTTTTCCCCCTTGTGTGTCATCTGTTTCCCGTTTATGTACACAGGGCAGCTCCAGCCTGCCGAGCCGCTTCTCCTCAGCATTATGTGCATTATGTGTATTATGTGTACGGGCTTGCTGCTCCTTTGAACTTGTCGGGGCTGTCAGAAGGCGCTGAGTTTGGCTTTGCAGCCTGTGTGTTGGTGATGATGAGTGGGGTGAGTAACTAATGCGACTGGCCTTTTTTTCCTCTGTTTTGTTTTGTTCAATGTGAAGGTGTGTTTGTGTGTGAGGGAGTCGCGGGCTTTGTGTGAGAGTAAGTCAGGTGTGTTTTGTTGGGTTTGTGAATTTTTTTAGACGGACATGAGAAACCTGTTGGCGTTTTTACGCACAACCGCTTGCGCGTAACTCCTTGATTGATTTTCGTAAATGTAGTTTATCTGCTGTGTATATTCACACATAAGCCTGTTCTGTGGAATGAAGCCGTGGACAGGGATGCTGTGGAGCCTCTCTGAAGAAAAAAAAAAGCTGCAGAGCTATATTCCCTGTCCTCTGCAATCACGCACACTCCTGCCTCTGAGCTGCTCCCTCCTTTTTTTCCGTCGCAGCATCTCCTGTGATTGCTTTACGTTTAAATTGGCATTTGCGAAGCCTTAATGTCTTCTGCATACTGATAGGGGTGAACCGCGCGGCCAAGCCTCATGAATAATGCATGGAAAGGAGTCACCGCGAGGTCAGCAGACAGACTCGAGCCACGCACTAGCGCTGGGAGACGTTCGCGCAGGCGCAGGAGAGGGAAAGCAAGCTCGCAGCACCGCAATAACCTCCGTGGGAGAGTGTTTGTGTGTTTACCTCACCAACATGGGGGAAAGGAATTAGCAGGAGGGTGTTTTTATTTATCTGCAAGTGTCTCCCATTTCCGGAGCAGAAGGGAGGGAAGTTTACCTCAGACAAACGAAAAACTTCCACAATGTAAATCAGGCAGGCTGCGTAAATACGCAGCGGTAACCCTACTTTTCAACCAAGCCAGTAACAAAAAAAAACAACTTATTAGACACAACATTAATTAAAATAAAATTACCATGATTTCAACACTGGTTTTAGTCAAAGTTATAGCACATTCGTCTGTTTAAGTTAATCAGCGCTCTTTAAAAAGACACTGAATGCTCGGAGTAAAGGGAAACGTGCGTTATTATTTTAAAAGTGTTTGCAGTCGATAAAAGCCTTTATCAGGGCCGCTTTGTGAGACCAGAATAGGTTTTGTTTGCTTTGGCGACCGGTTATGACAAGCTGATAACCTTGCAAATATTTAAAATAATACCAGGTCATGGGTGGATATTTTGTTTATTCTGCAGGTTAGATCTATCGTCACTGTAAGCCTGGCCAACACAATGGGTAGATGCAGGTTTAATATTGACAGAAAACATCAAACCTTAAAAGTAAGCCTATTCAAGAGTAAGCTTGAGGGCTTTTATGGCAGAAAAGGAAGGCTATAGATAGGAAACATGGAGTCTAGGTTAATATAGATAAAGCCTGTCTGTGACTATAGCCTGTTGTAATACTGGATGACTGTATGAAATGAACAATAGATTGTGAGGCCAAACTACCATCAATCCAGTGCCATTTTCAATTACAACAATATTAATTAGCAGGCCTTGTGGTATCACCTCCTATAGTATAGTAGCAATTGGGGAAAATAAAGACCTGCCAGTATTATTAGTCTGCTAACCTTTAGTGACCTAAAATATTTGACAGTAAAACACCTCCTGTCCTGGGTTCCGGTGTTTTCTATGCACCAACGTCCTGTAGTGATTTTTCAAAATGTATGTTGCTTTTATGTTGTGTACTAAATATTGCCTCACCCTCAAAGCTACACCTATGTTAATAATAATATAAGAACAAGCAGGGGTTGTAGTAGCTGCTGGTGTAGCCTAAAAACAGTGGCCGAATGCACTCTATAAAGAAATCCAAGGATGCATGGTTACAAAATAAAATAAAAAATATATAATTTACCAATTTTGATAAACAATTTAAGTTGCAAACATTATTTTGATTGGTTGAACGGACATAATAATCTGTTTGTAATTGCATCAATTTAATATTTGGTGTTATTTAAACTGACTTTTTTCTTTTGCATTAGTTGGTTTAAAACTAAATTCAAGTTGAGGTAGCTTAATGAAATAGGCTTGTTAACTTAATTTAGGATTAGTTTAGTTTAGGATTTCAAGTCTCCTTCCCCATCTTGACACTGAATGAGTTTACACAGATAAGGCTGATGATTAAAAATACACTTGATTGCAGAGGGAATGCAGTTTGATGGTTAAACCTACGTTTTCATAATTAAAACTGATTTTTTTGCACTATGCTGCTTTTGTCCTTTCTTTTACGGTGCAGCTGCATGATTGTTTACCTTTGTTATATCAACCTTGAAAGGAGCCGGTCTTGTCATTTTTGAGTCTTTTCCTCCGCCAACACTAAATGATCCATTTGAGCGACATCCTCCTTTATTGTAAGCTCCCCTCCGTGTCGCTGAGAGGATTTTTTCCCAGAGAATGCAGCTCTCTCTCGCCGCCACCAGAGCCCGCTTCAGACCAGGAGGACGGCGAGGAGCAGCGCCCAGATCCGCCGCGAGCCCCGCTGCCGCCGCCGCCGCCGCACCTCCCTCCCAGCACGCGCCCCCCGTCCGCTTAGAATCCTAACCGACGATAACCTGCACCGACCTGCCGTCCGCTAAAATACACACCTGTCACCGCTGTCGCCGGTCTGCAGGTGATTAATGGTGAGTGTACAGAGACGCACACCTCTGTTAAGTGTGAGGAAGAGAAATACAGGTTTTTTAAAGAATGCCATTGAAGGAGGCGCCCTCGATAAGCCTCCTTTAGGGTAGGGTTTTTAAATCTAGTTTCTAGCTAGCATGTTAACAAGCTAACATGGAAGCTAGCTAGCAGCAGCTCAGGCAGAAACACTGGACAACATTCAGTGTAGCAAGAGAACTGTCCTTGTTTCTCTCTATTCTTATTTTCCTCCCTGTCTTCCTGCCCGGGGCAAAAGAGGAGGAGGGTTATTATCAAGAGAACAACATGACTGGATGTCCGAGCTACCCTGCTAGTCGGCCTACAGCTGAAAGTTCACCGAGTTGAAGGGTCAAAAGTTCACCGTCGTGCGTGAGTTCCGCCCTCCTCTCCTCTCCTCTCCTGCTCCACTCCAGACCAATTGCTGTATGTCAAAGGCAAAAAAAAAAGAGGGAGGGAGGGAGTCAGAGGTAGGGAAGGGGTACAGATGAGAGAAATGATAGCAGGAGGCAAAGGAGAGGTGAAGGCCTGACCTCCCCTTCCCTTAGCCGGTAACAAAAGCAAAGTTCCTCCTGTACAGAGGGAGAGATGAAGGGGGAAGAAAGACAGGAAAAATGGGGAGGTTGAAGGTGGTGGTGGGAGGGCGGAAGGTATTCGGTGACATGGAGGTGGGTGGATGTGTGTGTGTGGGGGGTTACAGGTGTTTGGCTACACATTTTGTTCACACCGGCTAACCTTTGTTTCTAATAAAGTCCCTGTTTTTCAACCATTACTATAGATCTTTCTTGGCACACTGAGAAATGAGCTTCAGTAAAAAGCAGCTGGACTGGAGGGGTCCTGTTGTTATTTTATTAAATATAATGTTAAATATTCTTTACATATTGTTCTTAAAAAGACAGTGAAAGAGAAGTGTGGTTGCTTTTATGGAATCTAGGAGTAGCATGACCTAAAGAGAATCTACTCTGACCAAACAACAACAACAACAAAATAAATAAACAATTATCATTAACTTAACCTTCAAGCTGCTACAGGCCTACCTAGTCCTAAAAGGTGCTAGACTGAAAAATAATAATACACTAATAAAATATATAAAATACATAAAATAGCCCCTTTATTCATCTCTGCCCAGGGACTATGACTTTTTTTGTTATTATATGAATATCACAGTAAACTGCAGTCATTATTTATTTGACTTCCAGTGAAAACACATTCAAATTGTAAAACCCCATCCACATGAGTAAATGGAAGAATACTTCACTTAAAGTGCAGACTTTGTTTATCCTGCATATTTATTTAAAAATGTGAAGTTTTGTTTTAAAATGGATCTAATGTGAGTGATACCTCACTTAAATAGCATCGTGTTACTAGAAGTGTGTGTTCTGTTGTGCTTAACCAGAGATTAGTGCTGGTGATTGCATACTTGGAACTAATATTTATGAATACATTTTGAAGAGGGGGTTTCGCAAAGCAGAGCTCTTCCTCTCCTCGGCTTTATCAGCACGGCGCTGTCAAAAATAAACTCTTATCTGGCGCAGCATCCAAAAAATATTAGGCTACTCTCCTTATCTGATTTTTCCATTGCAAGATTAATGGCCTGCCTCGTTTACTTTTCTAGCTCAGAAGAATGACCCTCAAACTCTTTTTTTTGCTCGCTGCTCATTCCTCGGTCTTAAATTTGTCTTTCTCCATATTTGTTAAAGTCGAGCATCTACCATTATACTGTGAGGAATGTTAATGATAGTAATAATATTAATGATGGTAAATTATTATAGAAAAAGACTTGCTGTAACTATCTGAACTTAACGAAATGTACATATTGGACAAATGATATACTCGGATATTAATTTAAAGTTAAACCCGTAGCAAATATGCATCAACAGGCCCAATCTGACCCAAAGCCTGGTTTAATAAAACTTCAATCTGAGATTATACGACTAAAAAAAAAATTTCAACTCCAAATCCCAGCTCCTGTTGAATAGCAGCGTTTGGACACATATTGTTGGGCCTGTGCTTTATGGTTAGAACGTAGAGAGGAGGGGAAATTAGTTGCCACAGAGGAGCAAAATGATAATTCAGTAAATAAATAATCTGTTTATTGACGTGGTCTGGGCTGGCACGGCTCCGCCCGGCCCGGTTTCCTCCCCTTCCACATCCCCAAAAGGTAATGGCTGAATAACTACGTTATAGATTCCTTCTTTCTCCCGGGTTCATCCCGAGTTCACCGAATTAATTCAGTTTAGGTCGTACTGCGCCTGTCGGTCTGTCTGTCACTGTTAATAATGAGCATCATTTGCGCATGCACGGCTCTTTTAAAACGTCACTAAGAATATCACTTTCTTTAAACATCTTTATATAAAAAATAAAACAATCGGGGTATTATTTACACCAAGCGCCATGTAAAGTGAAATGGAACGGAGCAAAAGAGGCAATAATACGACTCTGTTTTCCGTAGCCGACGTGGTAGCGATAAAATGTGGAAATGCAAGGAAAACAGTGAAATGACGAGCGAGGGTGAAATGTGGACATATGGCCGCAGTTAACTCGATAAGAATCCATCGGCGGGTTGCAGAGAGTCGAATAACATCAATATAAATCCACCTGATACCTCTGCGTCTGATCTCCACGCGGCTCCAAGCCTGTTACGCACAATAAAGAATCGCTTGTTTATACGAACTCTGTTGCAATACAACACGCATTTATTTGTACGAAATATTCCTTTATAATTCTCTGAAGTGACGGTGCGGTTATTCGCTGCGGGTTCACATGTCAGCGTGCACCGTGGTGTCATTTATATTTATACAACAAAAGGAAAAGGAGAAATGATCCTGGGAGAAAAGAAAAATCTGTGTGTGAGGGAGAAAGAGAGAGAGAGACCCCCTCCCTCCTTCACATCTACTGACCATTTTTCTTCAAAGTAATGACTCCAACTCAATTTAGTATGACGGAGCGAGAGAGAGAGAGAGAGGCAGAGAAGGGGAGCCTGAAGAACAAAATCACATGGGGATGAGCGACAGAAGGGAGTGAAAGAGAGGTGGAAATGGCAGAAAGAAAGGGTGTGGAAAGGGGAGGGGGAGAGAGAGAGAGAGAGAAAGAGGGAGAGAGGCTTGGCTTTGCTCGGGGTGAACGGGAGGTCAGCGCGTCTCACCAATATTAAAATGTGTACCGGGGACGCGGGGTGACACGCCTCGCCCGTTAAACAAAGAGTGTGCCAAACTGGCAGATTAATTTGAAAACTTGAGTCCATGCACACACACACAACACTTAATGCCTTAAAGAGCCCACAGTCTCCACAGCAGCCCTGCTCGGTCTCCTTCAGCCCCAAACCGCTCCCTGTAGCACCGGGAAACCGGGGAACGGCCACCGGTGAGGGGGGTTATCCTCAGTCATTTAACACCGATTTGCTCGCGTTTTTACGCACGGAACCTCTGGTGCTGGTGTCGCGTCGTTAGCCTTTGTTTTCGCTGGATTACCGTCGTCAGATTGGCTGTAACTGTAGAGTATTATCGCATTTAGACGCGGATTGTGAGCAGTGCTGTTCTCATGCAGTCTTGTTTACCGGAGAGCCGAGGGTGTGCGTCTTTGCGCGTGTGCCGCCGTGCGTGTGAGCGAAGCAGGGGAGTCCGCGGAAATGACAACGACTTTCTTTTTTTTAAGATAACACGAAGGATCTCGAAGAGGTCAAAAAACCTGTGGCGTCGGAAGAAGAGAGAGAGAGAGAAAGAGGGAGAGGGAAGGGGAACTGAGGTGTGAATGCCGGAGTAGGAAGGCTTCTCATTACGGAGAGAAAAAAAAGTGGAACACAGCTGCCGAGTTGTTGGAGATGTAAAGAAAAAGAAGAAATTAGGAAGAAAAGATGAGGAAAAAATGGTTG
This sequence comes from Dascyllus trimaculatus, assembly GCA_024666655.1. Taxonomy (NCBI): domain Eukaryota; kingdom Metazoa; phylum Chordata; class Actinopteri; family Pomacentridae; genus Dascyllus; species Dascyllus trimaculatus. The sequence continues at coordinate 9,363,920 of CM045458.1, forward strand.
AACTCGATGTGAAGACGACGCCAGAAAAGAGAGGTGGACCTGCCAGCTACAGAGGAGTGAGTACACAAAAATACAAATCGCCTTGTAGAAGAAGAAGCTGCCTCATTTGCATATCGGTGTGTGTGTGTGTGTGCGTGTATATATATATATGTGTGTGTGTGTGCCCGCTTTTTGCTCGTACTGTGTGTGTGGCAGGTGCTTTGCCCATGCCGGGAGGAAGGGGGAAGACCACGTGTAAGAGGTGCTGCAGAACCCCCTCCTCCCCTTCCTCCTTTACCTTCCTCTTCCTCCTGCTTCCAAAACAGTTTATACTGACTTTATCAATTCATATGTTTGATCGATCGGTGGCTGTGCACGTCGCACCGAGGGGATCTGAACTGTGTGTTTTCTCTTTGCAAGCTCCATTTCCTTCACTGTACCTACACTATGATGCTGCTTAATTAGTCAGCCTAATTAAGCCACGTGGGGCTTTGTGACTTCAGGGTGCTCTGCAGACATTTTGACGATGATTTTAAATTTCTCTATCCAAGAATCCGAATTTTTCTCCTTTTGTCAACCAGGCACAAATTTGACATATTTAAACAATCATTTTTATCATCAACATCATCCTATAGCTGCATATATGTGGATTTTTACAGCATCCTGAGGTCTTAATACAACCCCATATACTGTTATCACCACAAGGTTGTATGGCTACTGAGGGTGAAGGCGAGGTCGTGGCCAGTGGAGGGTTAAAGGTCACGATGGACAACTTTCTCCCTTTTGGGCTTTAAAATCAATCCTGACAGATATTTGTACAATATTTAACACTGCTTCCCTCGTTCATAATAGCTCCCATGCTAACGATTTATGTCTTCAAATGCACCAGGAGATTTTCTGGCCTTTACTCTTGTAGGAAAGAAGTAAAGCAGAACAAAGAAATTCGTTGTTAATATCCCATCTGGCATAACTGCACTCCAAAATGGTGAAGAAAAACATGCATCGACTATGAATCAACTGAGGCTTTTTTTTGTGCAGCGGTTTTGGACTCGGCGTCAGAGCTGCTGCGGTTTTTATCAGTTTGCATCCAGATGTGTGGTTCTCTGCGGCTGATGTACAAGCACATGGTGTACCAGGCGCTGTGAGACACTAGAAAGGCGGTTTAAGCGGTTTGTTTTCCTCTGCTGATTGCTAATGTGCTGTTTCTTTGATTATAATTTGACTGTGGAAGAAAATGCTCCGATTTTTACAAAGACTATTTGTTTCCTTTTCATCGCTTGTGCTCTTCTGTCAATCCAAAGAGACTGCGCTAATATTGAACTCATGGAAGCCAGCAGCCTGCTCTAATATGCAGTTAGTTCATTTTCAGAGCATGTTAGCATGTTTGTTAGCACCAGAATATGAGCAGTGTTTGTGCAGCTGCAAATAGTGTTTCATCCTGTTTGATTTGATGCCTATTTCTCGTCGAGACTCGGGGGGTTGTTGTGCAGGGAAACAGAAATAAACAGTCACTGTAGAAAAGACGGACGCATCTTTTGGAGATTTGGAGCTGCATTTGATTTAGCAGCAGTGGTGATTTTACAGCCAGCTCTCGGATCTGTCGTTAATTCCTTCCCTGCTGTTTCTATTTCCCACTTCTACCTGACACGCTGCGGGCAGCTGGTCCGCCTGCTGCATTGTGAAATTAATTTCTAGCCTCCCTCCGCTCTCAGAGCTCCGAGTTTAGCTTCCAATGTCCACACAATCTAATCCAGAAAACAACTTCAGATTCATTCTTGCCACACGGAGGGGTCAGGCCTCCGGAGCGCTTCATTTTTTTTCTCTCTCTCTCTCTCCCTCCTCTGTCCTTTACTTTGCATGACAATAACCCCAGGAATGGACCTCGATTTATTTTTCAAGCTGCACAAAAGAGCAAAACCGCATTTCTCTTCTTCGTCGTTGTCCCTGTAGCTTTTTCACGTCGGTAATATTTCAGGGCATTGACAAGTCTGGTCGCTGCACATAATGAGGCCGTTTAACCCTTCAATATGTTCATTTTAATTTTCTCATTGAGGAGTTCTACCTTTCAAGGCCTGATGATGGGGGGAAAATCTTTTGTGGCTTTTAAAAAATGATACCTGATTATTAAATATGCAGCCATTCTATTAGGATTTTATACGGAGCTGACAAAGGTTTGTTTTTAACACCGGTAGCCTGCTGAGCTTTTTCACCTCCTTTTGCTATTAAATCTCTCTATTCAGAAATAGCTGAACTCTTACCTTAATGTTCGCTCAGATTAATCCACTTAAGAGTCAAGAGTTTAATCCCATTTTGCAGTGACAGTAGCGGCAGAGAGGCTTTTTTCGACACGCTTTGCCAACAACAACTGAGTTTGTGGGCCGCTGCTGGGACAAACTTGTTAGAAAGTCATAAATTGCGAAGGGGACTTTAAAGTTATTTACTCTAACGTGGCTCTCTTCCTGCTCCCTGAATATTTTATTGCTTTTCATTTCACCCCCCTCCACACCCTCCACACCCTCCACACCCTCCCTCCACTCCAGAAACCTTTCAACCTCCGGGAAGCTACTGTTTGAGCTTGTTGGTGTTTGAGCTGTAAACGGAATTGACCCGCAATAAAAAGTCACATGTTTAAATCCAGATCCGCTGACCTTTTCCACTCACTTCATCCCGCTGTATGTCATCCTCTCTCTGCCTCCACTCCCTCTCTGTGGCCGCGCTGAAATATTCCCCCATATTACGTTTAAATGTTACATCTGATGGTGAGATTTGTATTATTATTTTACGTGTGGAGCAGCTGGCTGCAGCTGATCTATTGTGGATGTGTGTGGTTTGGAAAACAGGACGGTCTGGTTTTTTCAGGTGGGGGTGCCACATGGAGTAAACTGCTCTTGATAATTTATATTTTCAAAAAGGCCAAAACAAATTATTTTTGCTTAAATGGCGTATTTTAAAACTACAAATAAGCCTGTAAACACACAGACAATATTTATTTTGTATTTTTTTAAAAACTCAGTTGGCAAGAAGAGCAGTTTGGGTTTTTTTCAGTCTGTGCGTCTGGATCTTTGCTCAACACGCTGACCTCTCTACCTGTACCCGAGAACAAAGGAGCTGAATGGCTGCTGCTGACAAACTTGACAGAGGGAAGGGAAGTGCTGCAGTCAGACTAAACACACCTTGATCGATACCTGCGCTGACCTGCAGCAAACAGGGAGGTCAAGGTGACAGAAATGCGCCCACACCTGTGCAAAATCACAGAATAGAATAGAATAGAATAGAATAGAATAGAATAGAATAGAATAGAATAGAGAAATCAAAACGATGTCCATTAAAGGGGGGGCTATAATCAGATTAGAGTCTCCCAGTGAATTTCTCCATGCGCTCTGCTACTGTTGTCCGGTCCGGTGATGTATGAGCAACTTTTGGAGGAAACGGAGAACAGCAATATTGCCTGCAGCAGGGAGGGAGTGTTAGTGTCACAAAATCAATGCGGCAGCACTATAAGAGGAGATTGAAATTACATGGAAAATATAGCAGGGGAAAATCGTGTATACATGAGAGCGTGAAAAGCATGCCCCTCATATATTAATCAACTTGGTTTTTTTTAATACATTTGCACTGAAATGATGTATTTTGGCAGCTTGTTAATGTGATATTTTATTAACTAAAATAATGAAGTACTAGTTCATGGTTAAATACATTTACAGATGACTTTTTTTGTTTCTTTTTTTTTTTGTTTGATTTTTTTTAATTTACAGAAAGAAAGACAGAAAGAAGGACAGACAGAAAGAACCATTACAGATTGCAGGCCTTTGTGTACTCGTTGCTCGGATCACTTTTTAATTCAGTTAAATCAGAGGTTTTTTTTGGAGACAGCCTGTAATTCATTTACCATACTGAAGGCATATTTATCCATTAATGCACTGGTCCATCCATTCTTCAGTCAGAACATTGCGAACAATTTTTGATAGGACAGCGTTTTCCTGTGCCAAGTGATTTGTCTTTTCTTTCATTAAATTGTGTTCATTCTGTTAGAACGGTCCACGGTTTGAGCTGCCAAGATTTCTTTTTTTTTAAATTTCCCTCCCCCTTTTTTGTGAATAATTACAAATGTAGTTCTAATTAAATTCCGTTTGGGCACTACGTTGCTAGAAAGTTTAGAGATGTTTTAATTTGGAATCAAACTTTTGTTTTAATCGCAGTAGGGAAAAATTAAATTGACCGGAAAAATATTGAATTTGGTACAAAGGAGATCCAAAAAGTCACTGAGAGAGGCCTCCATCCACGTTAGTCGCACAGTAAAATACCAGCTTTTGACATTGTAAAGGACAGAAATACTAGATTTCATGTGGTAATAATATTCTACACATGTAAGCTTTTTTTGTAGTCTAATCTGTGCGTTCTCACGGTCGCTTGTGCGCAATTAATCGGCCTACTTCAATGCACATTCCACTGAAACAGAGAAAGCAGGCCTTTATTTGTACAGTCAGGATTTATGTCGCTGTTTCATGTTTAACCTGCACAAGGAAACACGATTCAAACAGGCTTTGTAATGCAGCTCGGAGCTCACCTGTCCTCCCTTTTCTCCCACACGTTTCCAACAAAAGGGCGAGCACTTCTTTTTTTTCTTCTTCTTCTTATTTCACCAGCTTGTTTTGGTCTATTTGCGCGTTGGCTTTTTAATGGACGCCCTCCAGTTAGAGGAAGTGTTCCAGCATTATAACTTCATCTCCCAGATCCCCACCAGCGGTGAGGAGGTCAGCGGTCAGAGACAGTACTGACGGATGAAAATATCCCCGTGTGGCAACGGCGGGGAGTTTATGAAAGCAATAAAGGCCTATCGACGGCGTGAACCTGTGCCTTCAGAGAGCCGATGTCTTCTATATCTACCCTGTAGATCCGGATTTGTGTAAAAATCATTAAAACAATCACAAATTCGCTTCTAGGGGAGTATATAGTGGATTTATACGCGACGGCAGCGATGGATCCAACACAGGGAGGCCTTTATCTGCTATTATTAGGTTGGAGAGCCTTTTATTAAGTAGACGTCTGCTTTTGATCTGAATTCATTTATAGATAAAAACTACGTAGATTAAAAAATTGCATTTAAATCTATTTTATGCGCACTGTAAATATCAATGAGAAAATGTCTATTTTGGGACTTTATTGTCGCTTGTTTGATGTTGAATTTGAACCATTCGTGTCTATTCGGTCTTTCCCCCCCCTAAAGTGATGAAAACTCAATCCAAGTTTAGTACTTTCTATTTTTTCGATCTCCCGACCGCCTCCCCGTCTTAAAGGCCAACTCCAGGTTGAATTGAACTCTTTTTATTTATTATTTGTCCGGCTGAAAAATGATGCGGTCGGCTTTACTGTTCATCTAGGAAGGCGTAGGAGGGGGGAGTTGTGTGTGTGGGGGGTTGGCGGGGGTAAGGTTTCGATTTAGAGACGGTCAATTTTCTCGAAACAAAGGGCTTGGATATCTCCATCATCTTGCCTGTGTGTCTGTGTGTGTGCGAGTACATTTAATCCTGCTGATAACACCCCAGAAAATGTACAGCATCCTCACTTTGCACGAGAAAACAACTGTTCTATTCTATTCTATTCTATTCTATTCTAGTGTTTCGTGTTACTTTTTATGAGTTTTTTTGTCGTGTCTTAATGCACCAGAAATTGCACTGAGCAGATTTATTCACTGTAAATCCCCTTAGTGGGAAATGGTTGGAAATTACTGTTCTATATTCCAGGGAGCTGTTTAGTTTCTGTGCGTCTTTTATCTGCGTAATACGGGTCAAAACCTTTGTGTTTTTTTCGGTGTTTTGCATTCGTTTATGACTATGTAAGAGTCACAGCAGCATCAAGTGAAAGTTTATATTGCATGGGAGTGTGTTCGAATCAAAAAATGCGGAAACAAAGCTATGAAAGACTGGCAGCTTATGTGAGCAGGTCACGGTTGGATACATGAATTCAGGAGAAAGAAAAACAAAACAAAGAGGTGTATCTCTATTCAGCAATGCACAGCTCAAGGGCAAAAGCAGCCGCACGGCCTGGAAGCCCCATATGGACTTGCTATGCCAGTGATGTTAATATCAGAGAGTGGAGGGAAATAAATCCTGTTTATCCATGCAAGGTAAAAGGCGACCCTGGTGGAGGCGGAATTACTATGCGAGGGGAGTTAAATGCGGAATGGGCGCCTGTTGGAGCAACATGGGTTTTAAAAAGGGGGAAACGGTGCTGAATTCTCGTTCTTAATGCAAAGGTCTGCTGGTGATTTAGGAGGCCGTGTAACCTGAATTAGTTGATGAATTTTCTATCGATCCTAAACAAGCTAGATTTATCTCTGACACGGTTCTGCTGCTGGGTGGCGGTGCAGCAGCCGGCCAGGCCACTCTCCCACTCCCCGTTATTAGCGATTTTAAAAAAAGGAGAGGAAAAAAGAAAAGCGCTTTGGCAAGCACGTCCCTACACACACCCAAATATATACACAGAGGGTGGTGCAGGCGCCACTTCAAATCCCCCCAAGCGCTTTCTTTCTGCTGCTTCTTTTTTCTTTATTTTCCTATTTGAAGTTCCAGCCAGACGCGTAAGAGGGGGAAAGGGTTCGTTTGCAATAAGGGAGGACTTGTCATCTGTGGCTTACTGTACTCTGTTGCTCGTGTGTGTCCATGTGCGCGCACGGCTCCATTTGGAGCGGAATGTATTTTCAGCGTGTTGGACGCGCGTTGTTATTGTTGTGATTCTCTGGCTGCTCAGGGCGGCAGGCGTGTCGGCATGTGGCAGAGAGACATATAGAGAGGACTGGCACACGGAGAGACGGGGAGGGAGAGGGGAAAGTATTGTAGGACTGTGAATGCCCACAAACTGAGGCCATATGATGATGCGCGTGCGGGGGCCGTGTATATGCTTAATCCCATTTCCTTATCCGGGGTTCGTCCTGGAGGCGCGCCATTGGCCAGCCGCCGTCACGTGGCTTCTTAACTTTGTTCACTTGACAGAAAAGTAGGAGGGTTCAACGGAACAGGAATAACCGAAGAGTAAAGGGATGAGATATAAATTTTAGTTATATATTTTCCGAGTAGGTGCAATTCCACAAAAAGACTGAAATTAATGGCCATGAGCTCCTATTTGATCAACTCCAACTATGTGGACCCGAAGTTCCCACCGTGCGAGGAATACTCACAGAGCGACTATCTGCCCAGTCACTCTCCGGACTATTACAGCTCCCAGAGGCAGGAGCCTACTGCCTTCCAGCCGGACTCTCTCTACCACCACCACCAGCACCACCCACACCACCAGAGCCACCAGCAGCAGCGAGCCGAGCCGCCGTACACTCCGTGCCAGCGTGCCGCGCAGCCCGCGTCGGTGGTGATGTCCCCTCGGGGTCATGCCGTCCCTCCGACCGGGCTGCAGACCACCCCTGTCCCGGAGCAGAGCCACCGCTGCGAGTCGGTCACGCCGAGCCCGCCTCCGCCTCCGACTTGCGGTCAAACGCCCCACAGCCAAAGCACTTCTTCCCCCACGAGCACTCGCAAGGACCCCGTAGTCTACCCGTGGATGAAGAAAGTCCATGTAAACATCGGTAAGAGCTGCATGCAAACTTCTTTCTCTCTCTCCCCCCTCTCTCTCTCTCTCGCTGCGCCTTTGTGCTTGCAGTTGAAACCCATGCAGTCAGCTAGGTGTCCACCGTCAAAATCTACGGCTTCCCATCTCTGTTTTCCGTTAGAAGTGGAAGAGTAGCCCTTGGGTCAAGATTTACGATCGTCTGTTTGCAGGGCCAATATAATTACACCCTCCATAAATTTTTATTACACCTCTCCGCTGAGGTGCCTCTTGAAGTCCGATCTCAGGCTCGTCTGCTCTAATTCCTCGCCTTATGACAACTCAGACCGAGCCCATAAGTTAGCTTTTATGCTTTGGTAATTTGATTTTAAGTGGTCGGGTTGTATAAACGGTGTACTTTACTCTGTCGAGCCTTCCTTCCCCACTCGTTGTTCCAGGGGAAGGAAAGTTTTATGGCAGCTGAAATATTCATGTTTATGGAGGAGGCCGTAAAACACTAATGTAAAAGCGAATAGCTCCGGTCTATTATGGCTTCCCTGTGATGTTCTAACATGCCTTGTGCCTATCGCGCATTGGGAGAGCCGGAGCGCGTGTTCGGGCGGCGACAAAATGCCACTTCTGCAAAGTCACCTTAATGCATTCACTCCAGCGCGCTGTTTTGCTCGGTAAGAAAACCATTTGTTTTTATTTCTCTCTTCGCAGAGTGATTTCAGCTGTCATCTAAGAGACACTGCTCTCTGCTGCAGCTTGCTTGCTCGCTCGCTGCTGTCCTGTTGTAGCTTCTGAGATTTGTTGAATCATTACCTCGTCGGCCATTCAGTGCCGTCGTGTAGCTTCTGCACCCCCCCACACCACCACCTTTATTCTCAACAGACAGTACTACAACCCCTGCTTTCAGTCTGTGCATAAGATCACTAAATTAAGAAACGGTAACCACTACAAATCGCTTGGCTCGACGCTGCTGTTGTTGTTTTTTACGCGTTCATATTTCCTAAGCTGTTACGCGTCAGATCTGCGCCGTTTTTCAGCCATTTAGACGCAGCCGTGCCCCCGACTTGCTCTCACATCACAACATTTGGACACCAGCGTCAGGCCGGGCTGTGCTGAGAGGATTCACACCGCCGCAGGGCCCAAAATGACACCTGACAACATTCAGGCGTTCGCTGGAAATGCATGAAGTGTCAAAAAAAAGAAAGGAAGAAAAAAAACGCAGTGTAAAACAAACCAGTGCAGCTGTAGCCGCTGTTTGTGAAACCACTGGATAAAAGAGGGCTGCAATCATTAAAGGGTCTAACAAGGTTACAGCCATTTTGCGTGCTATCTCAGTAGGACCAGCCGCGGTGACCGAGGCTTTATTTCTCTCCATTGCATGCTTATTGTGACACGTTTTTTCTTACTGTGGCTTTATGTGTGTTTTGTGGTGCGTCTTCTTAAATGAGCCCACAGTAGATAGAACAAAATTAGTATTTCTCCTGCAAGCCTTTATAGTACTAATAACGCTGCTGTTGGTGTTTTTCTACGACGTTAATGCTCTGTGGTAAATTATGTTGGCTGGACGATTAATTATATATCACAGGCTGCATATTTACTCATTTACTAATATTATTATTATCATCATTACTATTACTATTATTATCTTTATATTCAGAATGTGACTGTGCTATTGTATTTGCTCTCTCGTGGTTCACGCGTGTTTCCATTGTTCTCCCACAGTGAGCTCGAACTACACGGGGGGTGAACCGAAGCGCTCGCGGACGGCGTACACGCGCCAGCAGGTTCTGGAGCTCGAGAAGGAGTTCCACTACAACCGGTACCTGACGCGCAGGCGCAGGGTGGAGATCGCGCACACACTGTGCCTGTCAGAGCGGCAGATCAAGATCTGGTTCCAGAACCGGAGGATGAAATGGAAGAAGGACCACAAGCTGCCCAACACCAAGGTCCGCTCCGGGGCAAACGGCAGCAACACAAACTCCCAGGCTCTGAGCGGCTCCCAGAACCGCTCCTCTGGACCCCTATAGCCCGGTACTTTGGCTCTTTGTCTCATGTTTGCCCTCCCTGATTCCCAAACTGAACGCCGAACGGGCAACCACGCTTGTAACCACCGGAACCTGCACTTTGGACCGGAATAACGCCTTTTTACTGTGGAGGGAGGGAGAGATGTCATTGCCGCCTGTACGGCCCTGATGCTGATGTTACTCACTATAATATGACGCTATGACGTGGGAGGGGGTGGAGGGGAGATTTCCCATTCATAAAATATGAAATGAACAAAAGTAGGTGAAGGAGACTGAAAGAACTGAGAAAACGATGCGGCTTCCTTGCTCTCACCACCCTCTCCTTCCCCTGTATCTCACTCTGCTTCTTATTTCTGTCTTTTTATACTCCTCTCTCTCTTTCTCCCTCTGACACAGTAGAAGACGGTAGGCTGAAGATAATGTTCCCGCGTGTGTGTGGTTTCTCTCCTTTTCTTTTTCCATCCAAGACTCTCTTTTTTTTGGTGAAGATGGATCCTCGTTTTCATCTTTAATCATGCCAAACTCGGGCCCCATTTGTCATGTTTACTCTGCGGGTACAAAGCAAAAGGGGTGAACCGCGGCTCTTGCCCATTACCCCTCGCCCCTACACCCCTTTCCTCCCTCCCTCCCTCCCAGCACCCATCTCCAAACCACTAACCCCCCCATCCCGTCCTTACACACGCACGTGTAATAAATGGAAGTCTCGTTTCGTCAAGAGAAGTATTCTTACACTACAAAACCCCACACACGCTCCGTGCGTCCTTATAGTACTCTAACATCTAATATAACCTCCGGTATGATCCAAAATGACAGCGGGCAGTTTTGTTTTTTTTGCTGTCGCGCTGTTACAAGTATAATTGTTTGTATTTCTGTTTCTGTTTAATGACAAAATATAGCTTTTCAAATTTTAATTATAGTTATTTTTGAATTCAGTGTTGATTGTAAAAAAAAAAAAAAAGATTGTTGTTGTTGCTGAGAGAAACGAGGAGCGTCTATGTGGTCCGTTGATTGTTCATTTTGTGATGTTGTATACAGGGAAACCGTGTAGCAGGGTGATGGAATACAGTTAAATTAACGCATTTCCCACTACTTACCAAACAGGGTTTATAAAGCTGCCTAACTCTAATAATCACACCAAAATCCTGGTACAGATAGTTCAAGAACACACTATAAACACAGCACTATTGCAATGTACTACCTATTACCTCAGTTGTACTTATATATATTTTTATTTTTTGGTCATCTTATTTTCTCTTGCTCGTTTAATGAAGTGACAGCTTTTTCGAGCTTTTATATTTTTTTGAAATTGTGTGACGAGTTATTATAATAATTATTATTACCTGCAATACAATTCTTGTATTCTTGTATGTGGAAAGTTAAAAAAAAATGTAATTTAATTATAAGCAATTGTTCTAGAAAGGGACATTCAGAAAAATAAGGAGCCTCTTATTGCATGAACGGTGTTGATTTATTTTTCTATCTTTTCTTCTTTGTCTCTCTTTTTCTCCGCACATTAAATGCGCGCACACTTACCCCCCACCCCCTCTTCCTTCTCCTCCTCTTTGTTCCTTCACTTTGTGCCACTTTTTTTTAGATATTTTATTCAGCAAGTGTTTTAATTGATGGTATTTTATTTACATTCCAAAGATTAGTTTCTATCGTTGATGATGGTATAGTATTGCTGAACATGTGTTGCCTCCCCCGATGTGCTCCTTTCTCTGCTCATGCCTCCTCAGTGTCTACCTTCCTCTTATTTGTAAATAGTTCATAGAAATTTAAATAAATGGCTGAAAATGTATACTTTTCTATCTTCTCTTCTTTCTTACGTCTAAAATGAGATTTCCAAGTCCATGCTGTCACATATTCATCCAGTTTGGATGCAATAATCCACACATACGTTTTATGTTTAACGTCAGATTTTACTGTATTACTTCCTATAATGACTAATTTTTAAACAGCATTGTTTGTTTGTTTTTTTCTGTTTGTTTTCCACAGCATGTGTGACGCTTCCTTCTCTCATCAGGTTTTGCCGGTGGAGGATGTATTTAAAGCAAACATACACTCGCTTCCACACGCACATAAATAATTTAATGTAATTTCAGTGTTGGTTTTTGCCTACAAAGGCACAGCAACCTGTCTGGAGAAATCAAGAGCCCGCGATGATTAATCTGTCCCGGCCGTGAGTGATCTTGGTACATTACGTCCTGTAATCTCGTTTTAAATCACAAACCGTCCCTCCGTTTCACTCCTGTTCTCCCGTTAATTTAACGGCTGCTCAGATGCGCTTGCACCGGCCCGACACAGGGTATAGAACCCCCCCTCCCTCCCTCCCTTCTTCTTCTGGTTCTGAAGGGGAAAAAAATTAAATAGTTTCTCGGTTCGTGGTCTTTTAATGCTTTAATGAGTGTAATTTTTGCACAACAGTTTTTTTCCTCTCCTCCTATCGGTGTTTTGTGGACCGGTGCTGTGCGCGCATGTGTGTTTTATTTTTTATATATTACAAAAAGGGAGCGGGCCAGCGCCATAGCTCAAACCCTGACAACCAAATAGATAATCAACAAGACGAATGGCTTCTTTTGTAAGGCGCGGCTCCCGTATTAATTTTCATTTTCTTTTCTTAGAGCAGGTATCGAAAATATAGAGCAAGAGGGGGGGAGAACGAGAAAATAGCATTCCTCTCGATGAACTTTAAACAAAAAAAGTGTGCCCCCCAAATTGGTCCGCTCGTATTCCTCGGCCCAGAGAAGATTCCCTATTACTTGTTGGTTGATTTCTCCCTGGGCCTCTTGCCACAGAAACTCCCTCTGCCCATTTATCTGTTTTCTTCCTATTTATGAAAGGCTGCTCCAGTGCAAAAAAAAAAAAACCCGCCCTCCTATCAAACTGTACACATAGATGTGCTCAGACGCGCAAACACGCGCGCGCACAGACACTGCGCCAAAATGCGTAAAACCTCGCATATGGTCACTGGCACACACACAGGCCTGTGAACCATTGCATTTTCACACATTTAAGTGTGTCATTACTGTAATAATCAATTTCTCTGTCTTACTTCGGCTTGTTTTAATACCAACCACTCTGCTCTATAGTGTCTTTTCACTTTGCCACATTACGCATTATTTCTAGTTGTGGAAAAAGACACACATATAGGCATATATTTATATATATATTTCTAATATTGTGGAGACTATAATGCAGTGAGGTTTAATACTCTCCTCCACACATATACACAATCCCTCCGGCTGTGTGCACCTCTCCTCACATAAAGATAATATTTGTGTCCGAATGCTGTAATTTTCGCTTCACACCGATTGTCCTATATTGGAGCATCCAAACAGGCACTATCCCAGTACTCACACATACACTCACACATATGTGCCTCCACAATAACCCCAAAAGCCCCAGAGCACTTGCAGTCCCAGTTGAAATAAATGAATTAGCGTGCGGGTTGACAACTGCGCACAATAAAAGCCACCGAGAAATCCTTATTCTTTTTTTTTAAAGCCTCCTTTATCAGTCGGGGCCTTCTGCTGCTTCTGTGAATGGGAGCAAATTTTTTTGTAAGGATGCCCACCCCCTCCACCCAGCCTTCTGGAGAAAGGAAAAAAAAAGTTCACCGCCATTATTTTCTGGACAGGACAGAGGGGACGGCACCTCAAGAAAAATGCGAGAATTATACAAGAAAAAATCATTAATCACTTGTTCTTCTTTAAACACTTCTTCTCCTTCTTCTTCTTCTCTATTGTCATCCGGCAGCCACACACAAGACCCCTTCTGCCAGGAGAGAGGGAGAGGGCAAGGAACCGAGAGAGACAGACACAGGAAAAGAAAAAGAAGACGTCTTGGAAGACACCCCCCCCCTCCCCCTCCATCCCTCCCTCGCCCCCCTCAAACACACATACTTACACACTCACATAAACACTAATACATACCTCCCCTTCCCACCCATCAGCAAGCTATTTTTTACACCCCACAAGTATCCTAGCATAAGAAAAAAAAAAGTTTTTTCTCCGTCATTGGAAAGAAGAAAATCCCTCCAAAGAAACTCCAACAAACCAGTCAGAGAGCCCTCACAGCGCAGGAGAAGATGGCCCAGAGGCTGCTGAAAGTGGTGGCGTCAAAGGTAAGAGGCCTGGGAATTTAATTTTGCTTCTGCCTTTCTATCTTTAGCTCACTTGCTTCTCTGTGTCTGATGGCTCTGTGGCGGTTTTATGGTTTTATTGCCCCCTGCGCATTTGGCGAGGTCAGGCGAAGGGGGCATTTATGGCCGTGGGGGCTTTGATTTTAAAGCAGAGACTTTTGGAGTTGTGTATTTGTGTTGGGAGGTGTGTGTCTTTGGGTGTGTGTGTGTGTGTGTTTGAAGAGCTTGTGTTGCGCTGTTTTCTGTTTTCTCTGAATTTGTGCAACTGTTTCCGTCTGCCCTTTGCTGCGGTGGTGTCACTTCTGCGTTTGTTTGTCACTCATGAGGCCTGCGGCTTCTGGAGCATCTGTTGTTGTGCGTAAAATGCGCGTCTTTTACGCACGGGATTTGTATGAGTACAAGACAGTCCATACGCAGTTGTGTTCGTTTTTTTATTATTTCATCAGAAGATATATATATATAAGTTACATCTTATAAACTATATATAGTTTATAAGATGCAACTGGACTACTAACTTAGAATTTGCACCATTGCAGGCTCGCATTACTTAGAAAAAAAATTTGAAATGTTACAGCTAATGTATGACAGGAAGGCCCACGTGAATAATTCCTGGTTCACCCGGAGCTTATTATGCATTTCGTCTTGGCTGTGTTTCTGTGGTTATAAAGTGTTGCTGTGGTTTAGGCCTATAGCTTTTAATGAGATACTGCGCGTGTGTGTTTTGTTCGCCAGGTGCAAACAGGCTTCAGAGACAGCGGTGGGAATATGAATAATACGACGTTCAATTGGAGAGAGGCATGCAGGGGGAGGAGGGAGGGTGAAAAAGAAAAATTAAAAGAACTGGGGGGAGCGCTGGTTAATGGATACTCTCTCGGTTGCGCTCCAAAACAATTTACCTCGAAAACAAACGATCTGCGAGGCTTTCCAAATGAACTGCGAACGATCGCCGCTCGCCGTGCGCGCTCAGGCCTCTGGGATCTGCTCAGCCGACCAGTAAGGGCGACCTTAGGAAGCGCACTCACTCCTGTTTGACCTCCTCAGAAATCAATCTGCCAGGGATTAAAAAATAAGGGGGCAGCCGTTCTGGTGGAGGGGCTCCGGCCTCTCATTGGGACAGGGCCATGGCGTGATGCGAAAAGTAAGAGAAATACATTTCAACAATATAAGCGGCGAGTATCACAGGAAAGGTAAGAAGAGAGACAGAGAGAGAGAGAGAAGGAGAGGTGGAGGAGGAAAAATCGATGGCAATGCAGGGACAGCGGAATGGCCAAGCTGCGGACACTGAGGGTTCAAACAGGGGACACGTTTTTCTGACCGATGAGGTCCACTGGCTCTGAAGTCAGAGGCTGACCCGTGGTTACCCCCCCTCGCATACACACCACACCTACCCCCACTACTCCTGGCCTCCCTTGACCCCACAAGGTTGCTGGACCCTCCGCTCCCTCGGACATTCCCAGACCTCCGGAGCCCCCGGGCCACTTAGTCATAACAGGCCGAGTTCAGGGCACTGTAACCCAGGGGCACGGCAGCGATAGCGCCGCTCCCACACCCAGACAGACACACAGACAAGCCGTCCACCTCGGCAGGGGTCAGCTTCAGGCCACTGCTGACTGTCACTGAAATTAGGTTGTGCTGAGGAGGCTGGCTGGGATGTTAGAAGTAATGCACAAACATCTGCAAATTTGTCTTCAGTCAAACAGTTTGTCATTTAGAATAGCAGTCTGAAGTTTGGGCTACATTGTAATTTAAGAGCAGTCTTTTGTCTCAATCTAAAACCTTAACCACCGTAGTTGAGGACCCAGTGAGACATTCTGACTATATGTTGTACAGTCAGTCAGGTCTGTTAGACTGAAACAGAGAAAATGTGCAGCCTGATGCTGCACAGCGTTTGGACAGACTTGGACCTTTGTGTAAACACAACATGCCCTCCTGACCGCCTTGCTGAGAAGCTGCTGAGCAGGCTTTTAACTTCCAGGCTTGTTCTAGTTCTGTTCCCATATTACTACACTGCATTCAGGAGGACAATTTAGTCTTGGGTTGGTCAAAATTCAAAACATGCCACTCCTGATAAGGTGGTTTATAGTAGCTGATGATTCGAAAGGGAGCAGATCTCTTACAGCAGAAGTGATTGTGTGATTCAGTGAGCTGCAGCCACCATTATTTATCGCTATTGGGCTGCTGGTCATTTTCCAGCCTGGTAATCTGACCTGCAGCTGGGGTGGAGGTGTGTTGATGTGTGTTGGGGAGGACTGATTCATCAAAGGAACATAAGGGCATTATGTTGGCCAGTTTGGTTCCACTTTTGTTTAATTGCTATAGAATGTTTCCTATTCAGGGTATGTATGCCTCTTTATATTCTATTTCTATCTAGGGTCTCATAAGACATGAAACATTTAATAGTATTTTCTATGCGATTTCTTGCACCTTACACAACCCACAGTGGGACCAAATTTACACTCACTTATTGTGCAGTGGAGCTCTGTTCAGATCCATTCAGCGAGTTTAATTCCTGTCAGCCTCCAAACACACCAGAACGACCAACAAACAGCAAGACTAACAAAAAGGGAATTAAAATAGTCAGCTATAAGTCTGAAATTTTCACATCATATGCAGCATGTTCACTAGTCTAAATATTTAAAAATGGAATGATGCTCTCAACTTCTGCAACATTCTGTTCCTCAAGGTCTCTGCAGTAGGAGCAGTTGAAGGAAAACTTCTATTCTCTGGTCACCTTGTTACCTGACCATCTCCTTAATCGATCCATATATTTGACATATTACAGTCATTATAACTCAATAAAACTGCCCCTGTTGCATCATGAGGAAGCTTGACTCAGTGTTCTCTCAGTTCCAATACATTTTGTGTAAACTGCAGAGGGATTCTGCATGAGATATGTTGTGTAGCATTTTAGCCCCAATGGATGCAAATGCAGAGCAGATAGATTGTTTCATATGTGTGAATGTTGCACATAAATACTGTATGGGTCAGTAATGGGCCACAGAGCAGCCTTGGAATAGATCTAAATAGATCCATTTTGCCTTCAGAATGTATGAAGATTATATCTGTGACAATCTACCCAAAGAAATCCAGTTATAGCAAACAAGATGCTACAGTGCTTTCACACTATCATTTACAATAGTGTAAGAGAAGAAAGGTCAAAGGTCACAGCACCCTGATATTCTGAGGGTTATTGGAAATCTTTAGGAGCTGGTATCAATACCCATTCCAGAATGACACCGCTCTTTCTTTGTCTTACATGGGTGATGTTTTGTGAATTAGGTTTAAATTCATGTATTGCATTGGTCACTTTTATATATTACAAAGAAATCAACTCGACACAAATCCAATCAGCGGCAAAACTATTAAGACTGCAAATTAAAACGGACGATATTTCCATCAAAAAGCAAGCAGGTTTTAAACGCTGAATCTTCTGGGCCAACTTTTAAACACCCATTTTGTTGCTTTTGTTGGTGCAATGGGGAGAAACATTAAGTAAGGATTCCACAGATGTGTAAAAAGAAAGCACGGTGGTACAATACGCAAAGACAGACAGGACAAGACTGAAAACCAAGCAACAACAAGACAAACCTACAAGGAAGGGCACATTAAACTGATGAATTCTTCCTCAAAGTTTTTGATAGAGACTGAAAAAACAATCTATTGTGTAATTTAGGCATGATTTCTGTTAACTGCAGGATAAATTAACATCTGCAATGCTTCCTAAAAGGCTGCTATAAAGGCCAAGATGGTGCAGGTTTCAAATCATAACGCAAATAAGCAAACCATTTGACAGAACAGGCATTCAATATGTTTGTGAGACCTTAAGGATGCTTTTCGGTGAGAAATGTTGCAGTGAGGTGACACAGTATTATAAATATATGGCAAAACTTAACCCTATGGAACATATTAATGCCAGCTTTACTTGTCAGTGATTTACACAGATATGCAATGTGGTGGTTTATCAGGTTTCTCAGACTGAAACCTTGAATGGAGTTAATGCGATTTCTACCCCGAGCTCATGCAGGTTCATTAAAAACCCACCCGTTAAATTAAAACTCTTGCTGCCCTGCTGCTACATAAGAGCAAGCCGAGCTTTTATTTAGTGGAAACCAGACATTACTTCTTTCTGTGATTTCTGCTCCTGCACATTGCTAAGTGTTGTTTTCTCTGCAGCTTTATCACTTAGTCCTGATGCTTGCCTCCATCCAAAAGGAGATTTGTTTTTGTAATCTCAGTGGGATTAGCAGTTAAATGTCTGTGAAGTAAAAGCAGCGAGCAGCAGGGGGTCAGATGTGAGGCAGACCTGCACTTTTACAGAGAGGCTGATGGAGTTTTTTATGATTTCTGCTGTGTTTGGAGCAGCTGATGTTTCAGCAGCAGCTCTTGCACAGGAAGCTGCAGGGTTTAAAAGCGTCACAACATCTCACATGCAATCGGGTGGACATGCACTGTAGCACGCATGGCACCAGAGCGTCTCCACTGTGTGTGTGTGTGTGTGAATGAGCTCAGTGGTTCCCAAACTGGCACTCACACAACCAAAACACAACAAACTTCTCTCTCTCTCTCTCTCTTTCTCTGGCCCGGGGAGTCTCGCGGTGGTTCGCTAATTGCCAGACAAATCGCCCGCGTGTTTTTTTTTTTCTTCCTCTCTTCCTCTCTTTCCCCTCTCTGGTTGCTTCCGCGTTGCCCGAGAAATTTATTATAATTCTGGAGAGCGCGAGGAGCCGAGGAGGTCACGGTGCAGGCGCGCGGGCTGCAGGAGGAGGTCGTCACGAGAGATATATGGCTGCCAGGCTTTTACTACTGAGTGTGTGTGTGTGTGTGTGTGTGTGTGTGTGTGTGTGAGTGTATATGTGTGTGTGTGTGTGAGCCATTTAAAAGTAGACACGTATTAAGTATTAAAAAGAGAGAGCCAAATAATGGCTGCCAAGTTGCAACAGGCGCATACACAATTTCTTTTTAGAGGCCAAGCTGTGGGAGTTTGAAGCAGTGGCATGGAGAGCCTTGTTAGTCAGTGGGTATCCTCAGTGGTCAAGCAGTTATTTTAAATAATTAGCTAATTGATTATTTGCTCTAATATTGTTACAGCAGCATCCCAGAGAAACGAAGAATTGGGAAAACTAATTGTAAGTTGGTCTTTTAATAAGGAAGATCTTTCTAGTTTTCATCAAGGCCAAACCCATGAATGATGAGAAGGTGGTTGTGTTTGATCACTTACTGACAAACACCAACTTTCAGAAACTGCTTATTTCAGAGCTACAGTTAAATCACAGCTAGATCATTCAGATTTCCTGTCACCCATAATAAACCCATTCCAATGACACACATGCCACTTTGTAACCAGCCCCAGTGACACTTACAATCCAGTGTGCCTCATTGTAAAGTCATGCAGCTGCTGTCCAGCATTACAATCCATGATGCTGCATTAGCCTCCACTACAGTGTGATGATCCTACAGCATTGTGCGTTACAGCGGCGCTCATATCCGTTAGATGTGAGTGATAAATAGGCTTCTGTGGCCTGTATGACTAATGGCGCAGCATTAGGCCCGTACAAGCGTATTGATACTGCGGGATTAACCAGCCTTTCTTTACCTTTTACTTCAATATCCTAATGGCAAAGACGCACTGGCTGCTGTAGCAGAGCTGCAGTAACGAGCTGTGGGCAGCAAAATGTGAGGCACATGAGATTACAGGTCGGGTTTGGAGAGATCAGCCTGTTATGTTTGTTTATTATAGGGAAGGCTGTGCCATGAAAGATTTCCTAGCTTAAAAAACAGAAAAATAAGGAATTGAACTCCACTTTATTTCTTCTCTTGAGAAAGTCATTATTTGGACATAAATCTGCCTTTAATTCCACAGTGATGATTTTTGATGGATACAAATCTTTCAGCAGAGCAAAGAAAATCCTAAGACGCA
The DNA here is from genome assembly GCA_024666655.1 of Dascyllus trimaculatus. Taxonomy (NCBI): domain Eukaryota; kingdom Metazoa; phylum Chordata; class Actinopteri; family Pomacentridae; genus Dascyllus; species Dascyllus trimaculatus. The sequence continues at coordinate 9,383,529 of CM045458.1, forward strand.
CAAAACAATGCTGTTTTTTACTATACAATATGCTACTGATCGGTTTTATCCAGCATACTGATCATTATTTATATGCGAAATTGGTACATCTGAGTATTTAAAATTGCAAAGTGTGGCTGCAAAATGTTTCTTACAGCATGTGTCTATAGTTAATTTAAAGGCTACTGCTGCATTAAAAAAAACACCTTACAGTTAATATCAACACACAAAAGCATGAGCTTAAGAATACATCAAGAGGGCTGTGTGTTATTTCAGGAGTTCAAGCGCAGTGATTCACTCAGCGCTTAAACCAACATAACAAGTGTCCATGCGAGAATGTAAAACATATAAAGTGTAATTGATATTATACTGTAACGCAGCAGGGCTCCCTCTCAGGCTTTGCAAAGTTAACAATGGCGCAGGCAGTTTGAACGTCGCTCCAGAGTCATTGATCCGGTCAAGTCTGACAACAAAACAAGTCACAGCAGCTTATTAAAAACGCACCGTGTCTCCCATTTAAAAGCACAGACAGGCGGGTTTCCATATAGGATTCCAATGTCAAGATCCTGCCTCTGTCATAAGAATAATCAAACGGCAATCAGCGCGTCCGCACAGATGCATTAAAACAGCAAAGTCAAATGGGATTGATCTGGAGATGTCATTCAACATGTGTGTGTATATATATATATATATAAAGAAAGAAAGAAGAATATGGGAGGGTGTGCGTGGGTTCCACCGGCCGGGGAAGTCTCTGGTGTAATCCCATAACGGAGGGAAGACCTCACGTCTCGCGCAGGAGAAGAATATATTTCAAAAACCGGTTGTGCGCGTGCTGCCGTCTTGAGACAGATTTACGAGCCGCAGTAAAAGGCGAGATGTCGGGGCTTGGTAAATCAATCTCCCTCTCTCTGCTGCTGTCCTCTCTCTCTCTCACATCACTGTGGCCTCAACGCAGCAAAATAATAATAATAATAATAATAATAATAATAATAATAATAATAAAGGCTTCTCTAGTGGCCCAATACGTAACCACTTAATCACGTCTTGGACACTTTAATTTTACGCCCATTCTCCATCTTAACAAAGAGACATTTTCAGTTTCTCTCTTTTTATTCAAAGCCTAGTTAATCATTAACAAGGTGGAAGAATCTACCTGTCTTAATCCATCATGGGCCAAGAGACCCCCAAGAACCCCCCCCCCATCACTTCACTTACTGCCTTTTAGTAGCTGTTACTCTGCTGATAAATGTTGAAATAACCATTTTAATGCCCATAATCAAATGAATCACGCAGCGTTGCGCAATGCTGGATGTTTGCTTGCAGTTTTCTGTCAATATTTGAGTTGTTAATAGCTTAAAGATGTGAAGTGGTATCTCCGTTGTTTTGTTTTCATGATGCGCGTGTATTAAATTGCAACTGGAATGAAGTGGCTTTGTTCAGCATCTCACAAAGACATTCCTTCCTGTCTTCTTTTGTCAGATGGCGGCAGTTTATTCTCACTAAAAATCATAATGGTTCAGCTACACCAGTGTCGTTGTGTTTCTTGCTGGTTGACTCCAAAGCCCCCCCTCAGCCGTCATAACTCGGATGTTTAGGCTATTGAAACGGTTTTGTGTGTGGGTAATAGCTTCGCATGTGGCTGTGCCAAGTTTACAGAGCTGATTCGCATTGCTGTTGTCAGGCCGGCCCAGGTCTCCGCTGCTACTTATCTTAGCTGTTGTTTCACACTGTGATTGCTATAATTTATGGCCGTCATTAAAGACGCCATCATCACCACCGCAAATGTTTGATTTCAATCTTGTCGTGGGTAAAAATCTCAGGGAAGCGCCGCGGTGCTCGGAATGCAAGTTTAAAGGACTCAGTGTGCGTTTTTTTGTTTTTTACGCACCAAAAGAAGAAACCATAAATAAATTACTACCAATGTGCTGCTCTGATAATACGCTCGGAACCACATTTGTTTCGTTACTGCTAATTATTTTTTATGTTGTTGTCATGTTGTGAGTTGTATTTTCAGAGGCAGCAACTCAAAACTGGCCAGTTTTCCCTGCTTTTATCCGACCACCAAGTAGTTGCTGCTAATTGCGTCTGCGCATCTTTTATTTGCTTTTCTCTTCATCTGCTGATTTTGGAATTAAATATGAAAACAAAACTGGTTTAATATTAAGAGATGGAGACTATAAAAAGGGGAGCTTCAGTATATCACGCGTCTGTGTGCCTGAAGGATGGAGGAGCAGGTTAGTGCTGCTGCAGATTCAGATGTATGTGAAAGCCTCCTGCTCCTGTGAGGAGAAGCTGTGCGTCTTGAGGCTGCCGCGGCCCATTCTTTGACCTTGAAGTGTTTCTTGTTTGCTACTCAGCAGCTAGGTTAGCCCCGTTACTGCCTCCCAGCCCCAACACTCCTTTTTTTTCTTCTTCTTCTTCTTCACGTCTCGGGCTCCATTGTTCTGCTGGAGGCGACTCGAGCTGTGGCACCGTGCGCCAAAAGGATTCCATCGGTCTATTGTTGTTGCCCTACACGGCCTCACGACGGGGGTTTTGTCTCTCCGTTGTTTCTTTCGTCTGTCTCCCACTCTCTCCTTCTTTTTTCTCTTCGTCTTAACATCTCTGTTTTTTTTACAACATCTCTCTTCTCAGCTCTATTCTTCTTCTGCTACCTGCCCGATGCTCTCCCCCTCATAAATAAACGAATTACAGCTCAGGAGAACTTGTTAATAGGATGAAATAAGCTGCGCGTTTGGACGATTTATCCCAAATAAAATATTAAATATTAAATTCGGATTCAAATTGCCTCATGAAGCTGGGAGGAAAAGCCTGGCCTGCATTCTGTTTTTATTTTTTTTATTTATTTTTTAAATTTCCTGCCACCTCACATTTCGATGCGCAGCGTGAATTTATAATTATTAAACAAACTATTTGGCGTGATTTGTTCCCACAGTTGGAGGGAGTCTTTGAGGCTGTTAAATATTTAGTTTAGCTCCAGGACGCGCGGATAGATATGACGCCGAGCAGGAGAAATAAAGTCTGATGTGGAGGCACAATGTGAGATAAATTATTCCCGTGCTTTGCGCCGTCATCATCGAATATTTCCTATTGCTGGAAACAGATCCATTGAAATATAAGACAGGACAGTGGAAGGAATCCCCCTTGTTCGGCCGACTGACGGCGAACTGAGAAAGAGATGACAGTGAGGAATAACAAAGAAAGAGTCTGAGGCGTGCAGTCATTTTTAAAAACGAACATAGTCGGTGACAATCATCTTTTATCAGTCCCTCTGTGTGTGTGTCACAGGCCTTCCCCTGCTTTACCTTACTTTTTAGAGCACACACACACACATTCACACACAACACTCCAAACTGAAAAGTGAACACAAGCGCTCTCCTTTTGTTTTTCCTGTTCATTTGGACTCTTTTTACGCACGGCTCCGGACGGGTCCCACAAACGGAGAGGCGCACAGATACCCCACCATTACCTCCACAGACCCCCACACCCCTACTAGCACCACCACCCCAAGACACCCCCGCCCCGACCAACACGTCACGTGATTCATTAAATAATTAATGCAGAGGTTGCAGAATAGATATGTATTCGTCAGGAATATAACGGTAAGACATGGTGCTGCTCCAGTGTGTGTTGTGTGCCTGACGTGGAAAATTCAACTGTCCTTTCAAAAAAAAAAAATACAAGCCCCCCTATAGCAGCGGAGAGAGGGGGGAGAGAGAGAGAAAAAAGAGAGAGAGAGGGAGAGAAGGGGAGAAGAGGAGACACTGAGAAACGCCAACAGAGAGAGAGAGAGGAAGAGAAAAGAGAGAAGGAGGCTGCAATAAAACAAATTTGGACGGGTGTGCGTCTTGCGGGTCGTTGTGGACACCGTGAGTATTGCGGAAGGAAGGGGACTGCATGGGGGGAAACCACACTTCTTCTTCCTCATCTTCTACGCCGCTGCGCCGCCTTCGCCCGCATCCCTCTCAGTGAATCATAGGCTATTTTAACATCGTGGTAAATATGCCCAAAAAATACCCATCTTTCGCCGTGTTTTCTCATCGTGCATGTTGCTGTCGTGTTGTTTACACATCACCCCCCACCCATCATCATCAGCCATTGTTTATAGGTTGGAGCGCTGCAGCCGCGCTGCCTGCAAACCGGAGAGAGAGAGAGAGTGAGGGAGCAATGCAATGTTCGCCGATGGCTGTTTATATTTTAAGACGCACTTGGATATTCTTCTCCATCTTTCTCCCATCACCTCCTGTCTGCCTCTACATCTCTCTCTATCTGCCTGACTCTCTGTCCATCCCTCCCTCTCCCTTCCTCTCTCTTCCTCTCTCTCTCCTCTTTTTTTCTCCCAGCCAGCTACTTCTCTTGATTTATAGTGAGGCAGGGTGTCAGCGTGCGGCCGGGGCTGCCATTGTGTGTTTGTGAGGGAGTGCTGTTGTTTATGGCTCTGCCCGCGATAAATCATGTTTTCCTCCGCTGTGGGAAGACGGTGGGGAAAAAATGACGGTCGATGGACCGATGATACACCGGAACGAGGAAGCAGAAGGAGAGGAGGAAGAGATCTCGCCACGGCCGCCACTGGCTCCTCTTCCTCCTTCCTCTCTGTTCCGGCTCTGTTTTCACTGCCTTGCTCTCTTTCTCCTCCTTCTCTGCCCTCACTCACACCCCTCCGCTTTTTTTTTTCCTTACACTTGATTATTACTCGGGGTGTTTTCTTTTTTTCCCTACATCAGTATGACACTGGCTGGCTGTTGCTCTGGGTCTTGAATTACTGCGGCGACCAATTAACAGGAGATTTGTTTAAATTTGGCACACCGGGCACGCCTCGGCCGCCATGAAATCTCATAAAAAGGACCTGCCGGCCAGGAAAATCTCATCTGCCTAGCCAGGAGGTGTGAATGAATCCAAGTAGCTCAGCCAGGGAAGTCAGGGTGAAGCTGTAAATGACGCCGGTTCGACTCCATGGCTTCTCAAGCACAATTAGGCCCCTGGTTTAAGTGAAATACAGTCATCTCATTGCTTTCTGCACTGACTGAAGCTATCCAGGGAGAATCACTTTGGCTTTGGAATTTATACCGGCTTTATTTATGTCACCAAAACTCCCTGCATCTTGTTATGCCCTGGGAATTCTCTGCTTCTGTTAGTTTTACTTAAAGGAGACCAGAGGTGCTTTAGTGCCGTCTAATTTCACTTTATGCATAAACCCAGACTTTGCACTGACACTGAGTTCATTTTTTAAATGTTTTTATTCCTCCTTCTCTCTGCCTGCATTTTCTTCCCAATGTGTTTTCTTTGGATGTCTGCTGGAATGGAGCTGGTCGCCATTATTCATGTCAGCACTCAGTGTCTCTGCCTTTGCTCAAATCCTTCACCGTGAATCAGACCTTCTTCTTCTTCTTCCTTTTAAAAAAAATGCTGTGACGAAAATAAGATGCAGAGATGGGAGGATTTCTCCCCCATTTTTTTTTTTTACAAAAAAAACTGCATGTTTATATTCAAAACTATCTCGTATCAAATTCTGTTGCCTGCGGAAAGTCAGACGCAATCACTGTAGAAGACACTGTGAGGTGGCTGTGGTTCCATTTTTAGCCTTTTCCCATTGCAAGGAGAGAAGCAAGTGGGGTGGAGGGGAGGAAGGGGTGTGTGTGTGTGAGGGGGGGTGTGGGAGGTAAACGTTATTTCATCGGCTAACCTCATAACTCACTATAGTATGTGATGCTTGTGTGCTGTTGTTTTGGTGCGAAGCCAGCTGGTAACACATGCAAAGTGCAATAATTACAAACAGGCAGAGGAGGACAGTGAACGCAGCATTGGATACATTTATTACAAAGAAACAACACAGGCTTGTAAGACAAATCCACAGGTATTATTATTATTATTATTGTTGCAGATTTGTTAACAAATGTAGGGCTACATCTCCTGCAGACTGATGGACAGACGGATGGATGGACGCATGGATAGATAAAAGTGCTCCATTACAATTTACAATTACATTTCTAAGGCTGGACTCTCCCCCCCTCTCTCCCCCTGTGTCTCTCCCTGCTCGGCCATCACTCCCAGTGTAAACCTTAGTGTAACCAAATTAGAGCGGCTCCGTGGCTTCCCATCACATAATAATGGCAGTAGCAGCAAGAGGCAGCGCTTTTCAGAATGTGTATTCCTGCTGCCCGCCGCCGTGTCAAAAACAATATCTCGCCTCATTTCTGTGGACGGAGAAAGAGAGATGGAAAAGAAAGGGGGGGAGGTGGGCTGTGTTGGGGGGGTGACATGATTTCTTTCCTCCCTTTTTTCCCCCCATATATATTTATATATTTCACCGGGTGGCTCCACTTCATATCTGATTTGGGTGACATGGACGCATTGGGGATGCATTTAGAAACATGGAAGCAGGAGGCAGGTCAGTGTGAGCACAGGTGACGTTAGAAATTAGTCAAATCACTATTTTTTTTTTTAAAAGAGTGCTGCTTTAAAATAATCCTGAGTCACAGAGTGCAAAGGCAACACGACAGCAGGAGCGCTTGGTTTATCTTATCTTATCCCAGGCATGTGTCCACTGTTAAGTATGTTTTGTCTGGCAAGATAATTCCACATCAAACCCAGCTGAAATAGTTCAAATATTTGAAACGGTGTTGAGAAATGATATCACTCCCTGTCTGACATCCATTATAGCTGCTTGCTGCTGCTATCCAGGCTGCAGGAGGAACAATTTCAGCTCCTGTGAGGCCTCGATGCTTCTCCACTCCACCGTCTCTGAATTCACGCTACACTAAGTGCAAAGCCTCTGCTGCTGCACTAGTTTTAATTTTATAATCCAGATGTGAGGAGGCATGTTGGTTACTCATGTGAAAAAAATAACTGAACATTAATGCGTTACTGAGCTGTGGCTTCTACTGTGACACCACAACGTGAAATCATTGAGGCTGGAATTAATGTTTAGCCCGAAAGCTGCTGCAGGACAATGGCAGCATTATCAGCTCGTTGTGGCATCAGCAGAATGAAGGAGGCAGCTGGAAATGTTACTGGCATGTAATAAGAGGGTTATTTTGTCCTTGTGTGCTGTTAAATATATTAAAATTGTTTGGTTTTTGTTGAATTAGTGAATGAAATTGGCTTCCTGGCGAGACTGGCTAGTTAAAGAAATGCCTTGTTGTTCTTAATCATCACTTTACGCATTTAACTATTAAACGTGGCGTTTATTGCATATAAAAAATGCACATATAATATCACTACGACGTGTGTGTGTTAAAGAGAGTGTCTTTATCTTAAATATATTGTTTGCTCCTGATGTGACCGCTCTGCTTATTTCCTGTGGTGCGTTCCTGGATGAAACACCTAAAAAAAATATGGCCGATACGCACAAAAAATGGACAATTTAGCGCGATCGAAGCATCCGTTTTATAGCAGATGGTCAAAGACAAGGTCGGTGCGGACCCACGCGTCTGAAAGACACGCGTGGAAGCAAGTGGGCACGCCGACAAGACTTCACAACAAGGCGCATCTTCCCACTCACTGCTGAGACTGGCAGCCATATTGTCCTCTTCACTGTTCTTTTTTTCCCACGCAGAAAAGAACGTAAATGCGCAAAGCGACCATTCGGATAAACGAGGGGGGAATGTCTCCGATTTCATTTTGAAAAACTTGATATTATCATTTTAAGTGCCTATTTAATTAAATATAAGCCAAACTCAAAGATATAACATTTTACATGAGCGTTATACTATTAAATTAGCAAAATACAGACCTTGGATATGAGCAGCGACCTCACAAAGCGCTTGAATCTCTTTCCGAGGCACTATAGAAATGACAAATAATAAAAGGATGGCTGACATATAAAATGCAAGGATAGAAGTAAAGGGCAATACTATGTGAAATTGATATAATTAGAAAAGCAAAATGTTTTCTCATTAAAATGTCTTATGTAATATGGTCCAACAACAAAAAAGGCGCAATAAAAACTAAAACTAAAAAAAACAGAAGCCTTTAAACGGTAAAAATAAATCCAAGGAACGAAATAGCACTCTAGATAGAGTGGAACGGCACTGAAAATGTCTCCCATATCCATAAGATCTGGTGCTTACTGCTGAAAGCCGCCCTCAGCTACTAATAAAACGCCGCGGAGTGATTCAACATTAACGGGGTTTTTACGCACAAAGCTTAATAGTTGCTTGCAGACAAAAGCGGTTTAATTTTTTTTGCCCCCCCGGTGGAGTAAAGTGAAAGGGCACAAAAAAATAAAAACAGAAAGAAGCCTTTACGAGCAGTGAGAGCGCTCGGAGCTCGGGATTCTTCGAAAACAGTCAAACATAAATCAGAGGAGCGCTCGGCCTCATAAATCTGAAGCCGTTGGACGTTAACGAGAGAAAGATTTAAGTGATGTTAACAAAACACGTTAGGACGCGCGTAAATCACCTGCACTGCTATTGTTGTTATTATTATTATTATTATCATTATTATTATTATTATTATTTAGCCTAACTTGCCATATCTCCTACAGGCTGTAGATCCAGTCTCCTGCGCCAGGTACTTCCCGGGCTCTTCCTCGCTCGGAGATGATTACCAGTTCGGAAATAAATCAATAAGAAGCCTTCGTGCTAATTTATAATCGTCTGCGCTCGGGCAGTGATTCAAAGCTGGTGAAAAATGAGCGGCTGAAACCGTATCCAGAGCCCCGGAGCTGCGCGTTTTTTCTCCCTCCTCCCTCCCTGCTCCTCCTCACTCCAAATTCAACCAGGCCGGAGAGGCGGCATGCAGGAGAGCGATAAGGAGAGGGACCCGAGCAGGAAACGCTTCCACAAAGGAGGGGACCAGAGCCGAGCCTATTTTCCCCCCCACCACACTTCTCCGTCTCTCTTTCTTTTTATCATGGCGAGAACAAACTAAATATAACGGTTTTGCTTTCGTGTAATTGAACTTCTCTGTCTCTCTCTCTCTTTCTCGCTCAGCCTCCCTCTCTTCCTCGCTTTATCTCCCTCAGTTTTTATTGTGTGTGTGTGCGCATGGTAGAGGGCATGTCTATACGCGTGGGCAGATAACACAAATGCACACACAAGTGGGAGAGATAGAAGGGAATCAAAGCCAAGTGCATCTGCGTGAGATTAATTTCGTCTCAAAATGTTTGCGGCAAATAGGACAGGAGCGCACAGAAAAAAACAAATCAAATAAAGTTTAGGAATCCAGAAAAAAAATGTCCCAAGCTCCTACCTCTGGGTCACTCTGACAAGATCCGTCTGGCTATTTTAATGATTTAAATCAAAAGCATATCCTCCAAATACTTCCTGAGTTTTTCTAAAGGCCTAATTGCGGAATTATAACACAGCTGTCCTGACTTTAGCAGCTGGTTACATCTCTGGTCCCCATGTGGGAAGGTTCCGCATCAACATTAGTGATTTGATTACAGAAATGGTCAGTTTGGTTTCATCCACTGCCTGCACAAATATGACAATTCGCTCAAAGTTTGCTTTTGTTTAGATTAATGTGCATTTTTTTGGAGACCAAATTCTGTTTGAATAATGACCATTTTACAGTTCTGACTCCAATTCGCCCAAATCGGATCTAAGCTCGACCACTGAATGTGTAAACAAGCAGCGGAAGCGGTTCCCCGTGTGGACGCGCAGGGTCAAATCACAGCGGACTTTCTGCTCTTCTTCCCCTCTCCTCAACCTCCTTCTTCCCTTCTTCCTCGCCTCTGATCGCGCTCAGTTTGACGCCATGTAATAACCAACATCTGGCCTTCGCGCAGCCAGGACGGACAGGCAGGTCAAGCTGAACCTCGCTAGCCCCCTGGCGCACCTCAGCCACACTCCCCTATTGGACAGGAACAAGAACCAGAACCCCCCTTCCCCCTCCACGACTCCCTAGGTTCTCTCGGCCCTGTCGAGCTGTCATTCTGCAGCCCGGTTCAGGAACAGTTCACGGTGTCAATCCGACTATAGCGCATCAGGAAAAGCCGAGAGGAACCTACAAGGCAGAGGTCCGAGAAGAGAGAGGAGACCGACAAGGAACGGTGCAGAGGAGGGGAAGAACCGGGTTTTAGTGTTCCGCTGCTAATCGGTGAAGCAGCTCAAATGCGAGAGATTAACCTAGAATGTTAAAATATACTGGAGTTTGAGCGCCTTTTGAATTTTTAAATCTAAAATGTGTTGATCCTTAAAGATGGTAGGTCAGTAAGGTGACTCACGACCCCAAAACAGTGTGTTTGGGTGAGTTAGGCCACAGAACCAAAAGATAAGTCAGAGAGGAAGCAAGCAAAGAGGAAAAAAGGAGAGACTGAAGGGCCCGGGAGGACTGTGCTTCTCGCTTTAGGTGAACTGAGAGAGAAGAAGACATAGAAGAGGAGGAAAGAAAGCGGTCGAGGCAGAGGAGGGAGCCCAGGGAATACAGCGTCACGCTCAATCCAGGAAAGCTGTGGTCGCCTCATTCTGGACTCTCGGTCAGAGTAAGGCCCACCGTTAGCCCCGGTGCCGGTGGATAGGGAGAGATCAGGCTTGCAGGAGAGAAAAGCGCGATCCCTGGCTGTGGTGCTGGCCAGGCACGCATCAGCCCGCTATACGGGGAATTTTGCAGCACAGGCGGAGGGGGGGTGAGCGCGCGCACACGGTGTGTTTTTTAGGCTAAAGTAGCACCGCGAGCCCCAGACCGAGCAGTCCCCTTCAGCTCGTGTGCCGTATGTAGGCTTTGATCGTTGGAGATTTATAGCGGAGCCGCTCAAGATTTATGTCTTTTCCCAAACCGGGCATGAAAACACTTGGCGTCTCCTTTACGTTGTGTTATTGAAGCAGTTCTAATGGCTGCACCGGCGTTGTAATAAGAGGCAGCGGTGCAGTTTACACGCCGGGTTTAATTGGGATTTAGTGCCATTTTGGACGCGAGTACACGTCAGGAGAAAGCCAAACTGTCGGAGACGCCGCGCGTAATTACGCACTCGCAATCAGTGAAAAATACATCCAAGATTTTCCACAGTGGGATTCATCTTAACTGCAGCCGGTGTGTCCGTCCGTGTCCAAAACAGACTGCATCCAGGGGACAAAAAAAGAACACCAGGAGGAGATCCAGCAGGAGAGACACGCCGAGAGAGAGCAGGTAAGGTCTGTCGGGATGCTTCTCGCTCAGTGTCCAGGTGTGTGTTCCCGAGGCGTCCCCATCCCACGCGCTCCGCCGCTCGACATGTCATTAATTATCTGTTGTGTGACCGTGGTCTCTCTCACACTCACAGAGGCATCCACGGGGTGTGCCTGCGTGCAAGCTCTATTGATAGCCCCAAACTTTTTTTTTTCTCCTCTCTCTGTGTGCGTGAAGGCAGCTGAAGACAGATGCCTCAGAATAGGTAACAGACAAGGAGGCGAAAAGGGCGCCACACCACGCTCTCTGCCTTCTCTGTCTCAGCCCTCTCTCTGTCTCTGTCTCCTCATTTGAAAAGAAGTTTACCTGCAGCATGAAGAGCTGGTTTGGACAGAGAGGTGTTGTGGTATGCGTGTGCGTGACAGAGAGAGAACGAGTTGTATAGTGAATAGGGACCTGATGGCTAGGTGTAAAGAAAGAAGATGCATGTTGGCCACGCTGTGATTTATGATAGTGTGAAAAGATTGCTTACTCAAGAATCCGCCCCCCTCTCTTTCTTTTCCTCTCTCCTATCCACAAATTGTCATGTCCTTCCCTGCCCCCCAACAAATGGACAAATGGTACTACAAGAACAGATTTCTCCTCTAACCAGATCTGAACTAAAACAGGCAAAGTGGTTATAAATAGATGTGTAATTACAAGTGCAAATGTTATAGGACTATTACAAACTGAAGCTTATTCCACGATGACTCTAATCCAGCCTTATTCTGACTAATGTGCTGAGCTTGTCCTTGGTATAGCAGCCAGATGTAGCATTAGGTCCATTTAATGGGAGATTTGAAGGATATTAAACCACCATAAGCAAAACAGCAACACAATCAAATTACGCTCGGGCTGAGGTGAGGAATTTATCTCCATAAAAATACTAAATATGTGCATTAAATACAGTTTGAACAACCAGCCACCAGGTCTTAATCCTCTTAAGTCCTTTACTGTGAAAGAACAAGATTTCAAAGAGACTGCTATTATCTGTTCCTGTTTCCTGTCAATGTGAGTGTTACCTGAGATCAAGTGTACCTCTGTAAACAGGGACAGGACTTAAGAAAAACTGAGGTTGTGAATCCTGGATGAGGCTTTTACATATAAGAGGTGTTTTTCTTGTCTGCAGTGAATAATTATTTACAGAAATGTGCTATAAAAAAAATTGCAAGCATAACCATGAAGAAATCAGGCACGCAGAGGGCTGATCTCTTTACAGTGTTAACTTTAATTTACCTTACTTGATCAGTGTGTCGAATACATGATTTTCTTTAAACCACATTCCATCTAAAATTCATTATACAGTGTGTGGCCATATAAATCACAAGATCTGACATATGGCCTAAATTTCAAATGAGAAGTCAGCAGTCAGTTTCCTGATGTATTTGCTCACTTGATTTACAATGAAATATGAATTTAAACAGGTTTCTAAATGTCCCCCATTCCCTGAAATACTGAAGTCGTTTGTCCGCAGTGTTAGTTTTGATCCTGTATGACCAAAATGACTTCCTCCTAACCACAATCTAGTGCCATTCAGTGGATTTATGATATATATATATGTCACTTTTGATGTTAATCTTCCCTGTGCTCCCCAATTTAGAGGGAAAATATGGAACAAACTGTTTTTGATTGGACAGTGGTGCATAAAATCATATCAGTTAGCTAAAATGTTTATAAAATATAATCTTCATTGGTACTTAGCTTAAATAGGTAGGGGCATAAATTTTCACTCTATATCTATTCTCAGCCCAGGAGTAGCGTCTCCTAACTCAAGTGGGTGCAAAGGTGAATCTGAGGAGTTACAAGACAATCAACGACTAATGTCACCTCTTGTTTGCCTCTCTTCTTGCAAAATAATGGATAATTTTAGATCATTTAACTCCAGTTAAACCATCTGAAAGGACAAAATCCAAGTACAAACACAAAAACAAGTCGCAAGAAGACATTCCGTCATTTCAGACGGTCACAAGGCAAAAAAAAAAAACCCAGCTTGGAACAAATGTCTGTTATGTACTTTATGTCATCTGCAGTAACTACTGGACAGCTCCTCTGGCAGCGTGCTTGACCTTGGTGGTTTTTGCTCACTTCCGGGTATAGAGACTTTAAAGTCATGAAAAACCCACAGCAACTCCAACACAGCCGTGATTTAATTGATTTTTTCATACATCACTGACAAACTATGGGCAAAACACCAATCAGAGTAAAATAGTGGGGGCAAGCGCGCCTAACACTGTCGCAGTGTATAAAGGCTGACAGGTCTGGCCCAGATCCATACAGCCGCTTTCTCCTGCTGTAACAGGCTTAATAGCAGGCCTGTCTGCTGCTGGGCCAAGTGGCCTGATTATATTACAATCACTGGCTTCTTTTTCTGATCCATGTGTCATAAGAGGAGCATGTTGTTAGGAAATGGATACAGGCCTGTTGTAGTGGTACAGGTTGTTCAACACTCAGTGTAATGAGGCCTCAAAGCTATATAATAACAACTTAGGAAAATCCATTTTTAAGGCACTGCCAAACCACAATTACTACAGACACGTATCACTGAGTGCTCTTGTCTCTGGATGGACAGACACTCCAGTGCAGGAAATGATCTTTTTTGACCAGCAGGCAGCCACAATGGCCGCATTTCCCAAAATTCAACATGGACCTTAGATACATTGACAAAATCCCTAAAAAAACATGGTCAAACTGAACAGCCAAACCCTGCAACCAACATGCTCTAATCCCTAGGAATACATCAAAGTGAGTGGTACTCTCCGTGCAGCTATGTTTCATCCAGCATGAATAAATAAACTGTGCTAAATTGAGTTAAACATTGATGCAACAAGGCTTTGAATCATCCTCCTGAAACCATCTCATGCCAGCATTTTGGGCGTTCCACGGAGGATCCAGCACAGACTAGATTGCCTATAAAATCCACCATCAGCCCTGAGATATTACTGTGTGTTTAACTAGAGGGCTTGCTGTATTTTTACACATGGTGACATTTGTTGACCGTGGCACTCCTCAGAGAGAAGTGAGGCAGCAGACTGGACTTTCAAGTCGCTAAAAACGTTTCAGCACGCCACAGTTTTACCCAATATAATAACCGTCAATATATCCAGCTTAGCTTATGTGCAAACCAGACATCGCCTGGTTAGGTTTTGAGAGACTTACTGAATCCTTTCTTTTAAGTAATCACAGAAAGCTTCAACAGCCCATAGCAAGAGAGATTTTTAGGAATCAAGACGACTGATAACTGATATGTGGATCAATACGCATTTTAGGTAAAAATAAAAATTAAAAATAAGTCAAACTCCAGGACAAAATGTCTCTGAAATGCCTTCTTTTATTCATGTATTACGTGTGTTCATTTAAAAGAAGTATTCTATCATTTATCCCCAATGTTGATAGGTTATTACTAATGATGAGTGGCTACAAATGCAGACAGGTGGATGCATCAGAGCCAAAGCTGTGCATTGTTCAGGTAATTTATTTAATCGGGAATCGTTTAAAATGCTAACTATCAGTCAAGCACTAATTTAAGTCAGTTTTGGTGTTATACATGCTGACACCGGCTTTACTTTGAATACTATAAATTTAAGTGGAAATGCAGCAAACGGACTGATCTACCAGTCTGAGCATGCACACACAGGCACACCCACACGGAGTCACATCCATCCCTGTTCATCCTCTCCCTGACAGACTTGGTGAGCTTGGCACTTTTCATGGCCCAGGAGCAGAGAGGGCAATTTGACCCCCCACACCACACCCCCCTTATAAACCCCCAGACCCACTCGTCCTCTCTCCTTCTCCCTCCACCTCCCCTCTCCTGACGTCAGGGCTTTCTTTGAGTCTGAGGTTAAAGATTAGCATCTCTGATAAAGATTAACTCTCCGTCAAAGGAAGGCGCTGATGGCATGAGTTTCTGGTTCAGGACTTTTGGTGAAACAGGGCCGAGTTCCGCCTGCAGCAACGGATAAGGGCTGCACTGGTGTAAAATACTGGCTTAGAGGATAAGATCGGAGATGATATAATGTAGTAAAAAAAAATCATGCAGCATATCGTGATGCATTGTAGCTGATGACGCTCTTCTGGTCAGCTGATTTCAGTAATGAACAGCAGAAGCGCGGGTCACATTTGAAAATGATTCATTTCATTAGAATCAGGTCAGACGTTTGGTAATGCTGAAAAGGAATTAAGCAAGAACTCGACACACATGTTCAGCCTCCAGGACTCCTTTGGTATCCTTGTTGTTCAGAATTCAGTGAAGTCAGAGCTCAGCTGTCCACCAAATTTTTCAGCATTTTGTGAGCCCATTAATAGGGAACACATGAATCAAATGAGTCATTTATACATAGGATGAGTGTAATGCCTCACTTATGTGTCTATAGCCAGCAGCAACAAATAGACACTAGAAGATCTGTTCATATCTCACAAGCCTAAATGAAAAGAATGTATTCAGAGGATGCATATCAAAATAGAGAGTGCTTCAGTTTCTTCTAATATACTTCCGTTCAGTGGTGGTCAACACATGTAAAGCTGTTAGATGTAACTGAGAAATGGCCCCCTTTACAAACATGGCTGCACACACCCATGGACTTCAGACTGGTTCTGAAATGAATAGACTGCAATGTGGACTGACAGGGACAAGCATCAGCTCTATGTTTCTCATGAATGCGAGTCGGTTCGTTCCACAAGTCTTTCTGATAAAATGCCAACACTAAAGAATGAAAAGACATGAATTCCTCAATTTCCTCACATCACAGCTGTCCACATCAACATGCCTCAAGGCTGATGGTTTTCAAAACACACTTGTTAGCGCACAGAAGTTGTTTGAATTGATCTTAACTTTATGGGAAACAGTCTGAGGGCAGCAAATCGAAGCAGATGAAACACGTAAGGTGCTTTTCTCTCCGCTTTCTTTCCATAGAGCATATCTGCCCTCTGAAAAATGGTGTTGAAACTAGTGTGTCATCCACCCGGAGCAGGAGGGGAGGAGATGAAATGTGTTGCAGTGCTAGGTTTGTCGTCGCTTGCCCATTTGGTGTGACTGCGTCTGTTGTGCTGGTGATGATGCCGCATGGCCGTTCGACCTCATTACACTTCAAGGAACTCTTCGAATAGACTTGATGAAAATGTCTTTTTCAGTGGAAAGAGCATGGATGTTGACTTATCTTCGGGGAAGCTGACAGCGGTGGCAATGGGTGCTCTGGTGGGCCCAAAAGGTCAAAATAACTGGAGCCACTATCCAAGAGAGAAGGAAAAACTGGCAACTTTAAAGCACAAAAGGGATTTCTTTTGATTTATTTAAAAAGACATTAACAAGTGAACTATTTGAATGCAAGTTGATTTAAATCATGTTTGTCACTGAAGCTTTTGTAGGCTAAACTAGCAGTAAAATGTACGACAAAATATAAATGCAGGTGTAAATAAACTCCCACAGATAGTAAATGTTTAAGTGTTTAAACGCTATATGATCTCAAACAAATGTGTCGATGTCTTAGTCTAAAGAAATTCATCAGTTTTCTTATGTGACTCGTCTTGTTATTGAGGAAAGAGCAAACCAGGGAGTTCAGCTTCTGGGAAAAGAAGTGTAATAAATGCTCCAAAGTTAATGAAACTCAAGCCACGAAGATCATTTGAAAAGAATGCAAGTGTTCATAAGCCCACTGACGCTGCAGCGCATGACGTCAAATCCGGAAATCGGATATGTAGGGGGGGGGATGTGCTCAACAGATAGGTTGTTTGAGGCCAGGGCGTTTTAAAGTCATTATTGCCTCTTTAAACCCCCACCCACCCCATTTTATTTCACTTAGTCCGAAACTGCTTCTCCGAAAGTGGGAAGCAACACTGATCAAATTCAGAAAGGCTTAGAAGCTGACTGCAGCGCACGAATGGAAACAAAAAGAATCCTGATGGTTTAAATATCCAATTAAAATGAAAGCTAAAGTTTATTTCCTCTAAATCTGTGTCTGAGTAAAACTGTTACAGGTTTAGGGATTAAAGCGTCAGATGTTACACCAAAATTGAATTCTGCTGCACTTCGCCAGTTGGTTGATCATTAAAGATGTGAGTCATTGCTGCTTGGGGTCAGAGGTCACTCTTGCAATATGTCACCGTTTGAGTGCCTCACTGTGAGTTTTCAGCATCACAAGTCACAGCACCAGTACTGTAAGGTCTGGATTTGTGTACAAGTTGTGTAGCAGTTGTCTTTCGTGCTTCTGTAGTGTTTGCATTGCATCTAAGGTCAAAGAAATACAAGGACAAAGCAAGATGCAGCAGAAAACTTTGAGATCAAGTTAACCGGAAAACACCACAGCTGTTTGTTGCCATCCAGCACAGTCTTTGATAAACATACTGAGTGTGTGTACAAGCGTTGTGAAAAAAGTGTGCGAGTGTGTGTTTGTGTGTGCGTGCGTGCGTGCAGGCCAGAGGCAGGCCGGTGACGGCACCACCAGACCAGGCAGAGATAAGAGCAGAGAGCAGCGATAAAGTTTGTTCAGATCTCGAGACTTTGAGATGAAGGTGCAGCAGTAAGCAGCAACATCAGTCTGTCTGTCTGCCTGTCTATCTGCTATGGTGTTACACTGAGCCCCCACCCACCAACACCACCACACACAAACCCTCTCACCTATGAAAGAAAAGTTATTCCTAAGGACAGTAGCTGTAAGATGCAATGATGTATTTTGACAAAGCTTTCCTTTTCAGAGATTATCTGCACCTCTGTTTGAGTCCTTTAATCCTTACACTGCTTCATACTTTAACATATTATTAATAATGGAGGAAAATGCAAAGTCACCCCAGATTTAAGATAAATTGTATATTAACTTACAATATAACATCTAAAAAATAGCTTTATATGTGTACATGAACACACTGTCAATTTTCGTTCCATCTATTCCTCTCCCTGGAGTCTAAGCCTGCTGTTCACTCACTTAATATGCGTTCTGTTAAATTATGCACCAGCAGAGCCTTTGTTGCTCCCATGAACACCTACACGATATTGCTGCTGCTTCTCCATCCTTCCTTGCAAACTTTAACTTCACCCAACCTGGGAAAAGCACTCATCTGCATTGTTTTATTTGGAGTCCTGGTTCCATGTGAAATTCCCCCCCTCTCTCCCTCAGCCTCCTCTTCCACTCAAAATTTTTGGCTCATCAGCTGTTCTGGGGGCTCTGGAGGCGGCCTCCTCTCTTTGTCTCGGCCTATAGGCTAGCTGGCTAAAGCTAGTCGGCCCCTGCATCACTTTCTGGGCAACTTTAGACTAGTCCACTCCTGCTTCGTGGCTGCAAATTTCCGTCTTACCCGCGGGGCTGAAGGGGGGGGAACGCAGGGAAGCAAAACCCCGACTGCTGGTGCTGCGATGGGGATGGACGGCAGCCAGAGCTGTGCGTGAGTGCATGGATGGAAACAATAAATAACTTTATAGTAGCAGGAGTAGTGCTGCTGGTGGTGGTGGTGGTGGAAGTAGTAGTGCTGGTGGTGTAGGCTGGTACGGGGAGGTCGGGGGATCCTTTGCTTTTGATTTATGTGTTTGGGGGAAGCTGTCAGGAGCAGAAACAGAAGCAGAGTGGGCCAGAGATTTTATTCCAGCGCTTTAATAATAACAGCCAGTATGCAACAACACGGACAGCGCTTTTCATCCTGTGGTCGTGGACGCTTTTATACAATTATACAACTGAGCTGTACACAGTGTTTACCGCCGCATGCAGCTTTGGATGGATGTGGATCTATCGGCGAGTGTCTGGCCGGGATGCTTCCTCTTGCCCTGGGTGCTCAGCCCGGCGTTTTCCCTGAGTGTTGTCCAGGATGGGTGCTCTCCCTCTGAATGATGCTCCACATATATTTATGGGCTACGTGGATCAAACAGCTGTTCGCCTTCTGGGGCCCCTTCTCCGTTTTTACTCCCTTTTTTCTCCCCCATTGACGACTTTTACGGAAGTTATTCTTTCTGTGATTATAATGGATGTGTTCAGCTATAATGAGTAGAACGAGTTTATTATTAGTTTTAATTTTAAGGTTTTTACTCTGGGCTTGAAATTGTATTCTCATCCGTTTAAAAATAATCGGATCCAGGATTTAGACGCACCCAAGGCTTGTTGTTCGATTGGGATTATTTGCTATTTTAAATGCTGACTTAATTTCGTTGCACATATTTGGTGTATTAATTTGCCAGTTTATGTGCTAAAGGCCAGAGCAGCTATTAGAATATTTCTATAAGGTAATTACGATGAAAGTAAGCGACCTATTTATTATTTTAACACTTTCTTTTCTTTCTATTTTTTGGAATAACTCCTGTTTAATTTGTGCGTACAGAACTAATTTTGCACGTTATTACTTTTAAATTATTTTGCATAATTTTCCAACATTTTCGTTTCTTTCTGGAGCTCCAATTCCGGTTTTTATCTGCATTACTGACGGGACGGAGAGCCAGCCATTTTTCATTGTTGGATATCTCTTCCAAGTGCAGGCAACGCAGATCAGAGATTACCACTATTTTTTTTAAATAGACGGAACCTTGGTAAATATAATAGGATGTGTAATATGATAAGCAGAATCAATAACATCTCGGATCACATCCCACCCAGCCTTCATCCTCCCCGCTGCTCTTTTTGCTTTTATTCCGGGAATTATTTAAGGTCAGCAGTACCTGTCAGCGGTCGCCCCCGTCCCAACCGTTCGATTCGACTACAAGAGGTCCGTGCTCTGTATCGGATTTTACCGAGACCTTTTGATTGCATATCTCATCTCTTTCTTTCCTATCTTTCCCCCCCCCCCCACCTCCTCCTCCTCCCCTCTGTCTCTCCCTCTCTTCCTCCCCTTTATCCTGCAGTTCTTAGGAGCTTTCTGGAAGCCGTTTGCGTCCATTAAAACATCAAGAAAAAAGAGGAAGTCTTTCGGTGAGTCGGACTGTTTCCCGTCGTTCCTCCTGATGCATGTGTGAATCAGAAAGAGGCCTCAGGTCTGTGCATGTAATCCTTAGACGCTAGATTAGAGCTACAAGCTGCTGAGAGTGTGGCAAATTCAAAAATATTGCAGTTGCACGTATTACATCAAAAATAAACACGTGTGGTCATTTTTTTTAAATATTTAAAATGGAAAAATTATGACATTTGACAAATTATATTTGTGCAAAATCCCTGCAAGTAGTATTTGTTGTTATTCTTATTATCATTTGCAATTAGTGGCCTATTTTTGATGATGCCATGATGACAGAATTTCATAAGCGCTTCTGGCAATCTGCAGACTTTACATTAATGTAGAAATTATGTCAGAATGTTGCTGATTTTGTTGCTCAAAATAGAGGGATATTAGCAGGCCTGCAGAGATGCAGGTGAATGCATGAGTGTGTGTGTTACTGTGTGTGGGTGTGTGTATATGTGTGATGCAATATAATGTAATGGCCCGTGCTAATATAATGTAATCCAGAGGTGTGAGGGGCAGAGTGATGGCCGCGGGTTATAGCCGGAGCAGGAAACATGAGGGTCAGTTCATCTTGTGATAGGCAGTTATTAAAACAGCACTTTGTAACTGCAGTAATGACACCAATGCTAACACTGCTACTAACAATACCAGTACATATACATAATACAGCAATGAAACTAGCACTGACAGCAGAATAAAGTAGGTCACAGATGAAGTAGTCAGAGCAAAAAAAAAAAAAAAAAAAGGAAAAACATTACAATTGAGCATTCTTCATGTTTCGGTAGCCTATTGGCATTTACAGCAACAGTGCAACACTGCTTCCACACAGTAAAATCTGTGCGTAAAATTAGATTTTAAAAGCCCAGTCCGAGGAAATTCCTTAGAGTCATCCTCAGACTCCTACATGTCTGAAGTCCCAGAGGGGAAAAAAGAAAAAAAAATAGAAAGAGGATTTCCATAGCGCTGCAAGGCACAGAGTTTCAGTTGTGAAACCCAATACCCGTGACTCAATCCGAAACACGGACCGTCGATGCGCGTCTCCGTCCAAGGAAAATAAAGAATAACTACCATCCTTTACAAGCACCGGCGTGCTTTTACAAGTCAATACATACATGTAATCCGCACTGCTTGTTTCTCCACATGCACAGTTCTTCCCACAGTGGAAAAAAAGAAAGAAAGACCGAGACAAAAAAATAGCTGATTAGTAGTTTGGTTAATGAGTAATGAGGTATTTCAGCAGCAGTTAGCAGATCCCTCAGTCCGCACAAAGACCGGTTTGAAGGAAAAGCTGCAGACGGACACATTTCAGACTCCCACCTTCCACCTACACGGAGCTCATCCTCTCATTTCAGCAGCCCACAGCGAATGCTATCTGTTTTAAAGTTGGGCTGTTTACACACACACAAACACGCACACACACACGCTGCTGGGTGCGAGAGAACTCATAAATCTTACGTAGCCATAAACGACAGGGGTAGCGTCCTGAATAATAAAAATAGAGGGAAGTGGGAGAGAGAGCTGCAGAGACACGCACAGAGCAAGAGAGAGAGGGAGAGTGTGTGTGGTGGGGTATGAAAACATTGTAAGACACCTTCATATTTTCATTTCCATTTTGGTCTCTACTCTCTGCGTCTCTTTCCTCCTTTTCTTGTCACTCTTCCTCTTTATAACCTCTTTCTTCAAATGTTGCACTTTGCTCCTGTCTTCCTCCCCAGAGTGTAAAAACCAAAACACAAGGAGGAACACAGACTCTCTTGTAATATTTTTTTCTTTACAAGTGGAGCTTGTAAAGGCCTAATACTCCCTTTCAGCAGCCTCATTAGAGCTGCACACATTCTTTTTTTTATTTACACTTTGCTGCATTGTCACCAATATCTGCATCTATTATGTCAGTATCTTCCAATATGGCCTCCTTTTCTTTTTTTATTTACTTTTTGCTGGGCAGAAATAGAAGAGGTGTTGACATTTTCACAATACATGGGCTGCATGTTTACTTATAGCATCTCCTGCAAATTCAGTATGGAAAGACAGATTGGGATATACCTTCAATAAAAACTTTATTTAAACTTACAGAGGCAGTGCAAAAATGGTGTAAAGACACAAAATATATAAATATCAGCCTTTTTGGTTTTACACAAGTTGTGTATCAATTCATAATAAGTTAAAAACAGTGTAATGAGATAAGAGTCACAATTCTAATACAGCTTTCTAAAGTAGTAATAAGTTACTTTTGCATATTTATCAGATTGCTTTTTAATTTTTTGCATTTTTTACGGTTCGATTTTATGCTTAGCAGATTTTTGAGGGCTTCAGAGTAGTCTGATGTTGGTAGCCAATCCAAATTTAAGTGACATGGTTCCAGGTAAAGTAAGGTTTAACTAATTTACAGCCAAACAACGAAGAAGTGCTAACCCATGGCAGCAAAATTAAACTTGGGCTTATAATAACCCTAACTGTCTGTCTTGTTCAAACTGGGCCAAACTAAACAGCTACTTAATGCCTTATGGAAGTAGGTCTATATGTAGATGCCTGTGCGGCCTAGTTGTATATGGCCTTCTGTTTGAGACCAGCATTTTTAACATGAGGACTGCAAAATAGTAATTCCACAAAATACTCCTCAAATATATTTTTTGTGTTGCCTAAAAGTCGTGTCAAAGCTCACATGATGAAAAACCCAGAGGCTGCATAGTCTGCGTCAACACAAATGCATTGAACAAGAAAAAGTCCACATTCAAAGACTTTATTCAGAACTCTTGGAGACACGTGGAAAAGTGGCCTTTATGGCTGCTAGCTGAGCCACACAGCTGCCTGGGTGTTCCACATCCAGCCACTGACATTAGCATAATTTGTGAGTGACGCTGAGCTCTTTAATGAGGGAATCGTCGCGTCCTGCGAGTCAAGCCCCGTTATTTGGTCCCTTACAGCCGTGAGAGCGTCGCTGGTACCCGGTTGTGTTGTCAACAACAAAATGAGAATATCGAGGCTACTACTACAACCACCACCTCCACCACTACTACTACTGCGACTACCATAGGTTATTATTACTGCTGCTGCTGCTGCTGGATAAGCCCACCTATAGCCTTCCAGAGACCGAGGCGAGGCGGGAGCACAGACCCAAGACAGAGAGGTGGACGCGGAGGGAAAAGAGGCAGGAGACCCGAGGAGAGCCGGAGAGGGAAATAAAAGAAGGACGGACAGCCACCCAAAATGAGATGGGGTGACATTTTGTGGCGGACCTGCTCCTCGGAGGCTGCCTGACTGACTGTCTAGGTGACTGGCTGGTTGGTTGCTGGCTGTGTGAGCGACAGAGGCTAAAAAGGAAAGAAATTTGAGGCCATTGTTATCCGCCAGCAGCAGCGGTGCAGGCAGCGCTGGTGCTGGGGCGGAGGGTGGAGGTGGAGGGCGGGTGGGGGGCGGGTGGGGGGCGCGAGCAGGCAGCAGGCAGGCTCCCGGTAAGCTCGTTCAGCTCGTGCGCTAAGCTAGCCTGCCCGTGAGCCTATACCGAGCCCGTCGTATATCGAGCCCCCCACCGACGCCTTGAATCCCCCCGCAGCTCCTCTCTCATCCCTCCGGCCGTTCATGCCACAAGGTGCCCGGTCCGCGCAGCCCGGTCTGCCGCTGCTGCTGCGGCTCCTGGAGGTGTTGTTGTGGTGGTCGGGAACCGCCGTGCTAGTCTCCAGACAGAACCGGAGGAGCAGCGGCTTTTGCGGAGAGAAGAAGAGAGGAGGAGGAGGAGGTGGTGGCGGTGGTGGAGGAGGAGGAGAAGAAGAGCCGAACGGGAGAAAGAGCGAGCGGATTTATTTATTTAATTATTTATCATTGTTATTGATTACCCCAGCGAACGTGCGTGAGGACTTATCTGTGATGCGGTGCTGCTGGGTCCGTGCCGGACTGGACCGGGACCACCGGTGCTAAGGGAAGGTAAGGAGCAACTTACCGGGCAGGCGTGCAGGCCAGCCGGCGATGCAGGAGCTCAGACAACAAACCAGAAATACATATAGTGTTTGTTCGCTGTGCAGTTTGTGAACGGCGGAGCGGCTGTGCTCAGTGATTTATGGCCCGTATGACTTGAATCCCGGTTCAAGAAGAGTTCACAACGCTTTAAGCTGCCGTAGCTACCCGCCACCAGCAGCCCCCCTTCTCCTTCTCTCGGCCGTCCATCTCTGTCCTTTTCCTTTTCTCTTTTTTCCTTCCTCCCTCTATTCTGTCCATGCCTCATCCTCACTTATAGCTATTTATTTACAAAGCAATGGCCGACCATTTTTCTGTTATGGATGATCCACTTCTCTCTCTCGTGTTTTTCTCTCTGCTCCCATGGGCTTCCCTTTTATCAATTTGCCAATATCTGACATTTATTTTAATCCTCACTAAAATGTTTAGATTGTGTAATTTCTAATCACACGTGGGTATTTTTTTTCTTACAATTTGGTGATCCCATCCTAAATTGAGGCCACATTGGACATAGCAACAAAAGCTGTGATCAGGCCAATCCTTTATTGTTTCTGGTCTCGGCTCCATATAATTGGCCCCCCTCTCTCTGTGTGTGTGTCTGTTAATGGGATAAGGAATACGTGGATTGTCCAAGTTAATGCATTCTCTCTGTGTCTCCCTGCCTGCATAGCTCTTCATGGCAGGCGCCATTTGTAATTTTATATCCCAGGATAAAACACAGACACTGGACACCAAGGCCGACCTCTCCCTCTGCCTCCCTCTCTCTCTCTCTTTCTCTCTCTCTCTCTCTCTCTGTTGTTTTTGTTTGGGTGGCTGTTTCTCTGTCAGTGTAAGTGGATTATTCAGGGAGGCGTCTAGTAAAGTTGGTGATTGTATTAAGCTGTAAGCCCTACATGCCAGGGGCAGAGACATTACGTGTCCCGTTTAATGGCGAAACAGCGATATGATTTAATAACATATTCCTCCTACACTCACTGCCACGGCCTCTCTCCCTCTCTCCCTCTCCTCTCTCCCTCCTTGGGACTATTCCTCAGAGTAAATAATTAGGATTCCAGCTTGTCTACCAGAAAGATAAATGGCTGACATGTGTGACGTGCTGAGAGCTGGAGTAAGGCTGCTCTGTCTAATCTTAAGCAAAAAAATATGGTGATACATTTTAAAGAGATTTGAAGGGGATATTATATTATTTTTAGTATAATTCCACCTAATCATAAAATCATTCGTAGTGGAATTAAAGAATAATTAATTTATTTGTTGTCTTTTTGAAGAAAACATGCCTCTGTTATGGCTTTTTTAAATTATCATTATATTATTATCATTAACATCCACTACTAGATGCTGCTTTTTATTCATTTATTTATTTTGAAAGGCATTATAGGCGTTTTTAAGGTCCTGTATATGCGCATTTAAACGAAATACTAATATATTTTAGTGTGCAACTAGACAACATGCTTCCACATCATTTGCAGTGTTTTGTAGCTCAGGCCTGATATCTCCCATCATAATGAGTCACGTTATCTTCACACGCCATTCAGTTTGTTTTTTCTACGTTTCTCCTAAACGAACTCGATCACCAGACCAACGAATACGCACGGAGCTTTAATTTTACGACATGATGGAACCGAACTGACGGCTACATTATAAGCGTGTGGGCTGATTTTTAACACAGAAAATCGATTCTCGCTAGCATTTGAGTTGCTTTAACTGGAGATCAGTTCAGCTTGTGTCTGGTGGCAGAGCAGCTTTTAGACATTTTATCTCCGGAGCAGAAATGAATGCCAGGTGCTCTCCAGCGCCTGACAACCGGCCTCTCCCGGCCACAGGCCCACCCCAGCGGTGGGCGCAGAACAGGGGAGTCTATGGGGGCTCGCCCTGCTGTGTTTCCCCTCTCTGTTCCTCTGGAGGGGCCATGATAGAGCACTCTGGCCACCCGACCCTAATGGATCACTGACTCGTGAAGCTTCTTCCTGCATTTCTTTCTTTTCTATCTATCCATCTATCTATGATTTGCCTCTTTTGTCTGCAGTGTTTTGTATAATTATTATTTTTTCACTCATTGTTGGGCCCACAATATTACCCAAATAGAAGCGACCAAATAAACAACAACAACAACAAAAATCCAAAACTAAAAATTCCCACCAAGTCACACATGGAGATTTGATTTATAGCCTACATTTCACCTTGCCAGTTTGATGACACTTGAAGCACAGACCTCTGTTAATAGTAATAGCCCACGTTTTTTTTCTCACTTAGGACCCCGTTTAGAAAATCTAGATTTTTTTTACTGCCGTGCAATAATATGATTTACACCCAGTTAAAAATAAACAAATAAAAAACACAGTGATGCAAAAAAATGGCCCGTTATTCAGCAGCAACCCCCGCTCCAGGAGATAGCTCACTCATCCTCACTCACACGAGTCTAACAGCCGAGCAGGAGGAAAACACTAAATCACATGTGGAAAGCAAAAGGTTGACAGAAGTAGGCTACCTACATCAGTCACAAAGGAAAATACACACAGAGCACATCCACTGCCGCCATTACACAACAAAATGTCACGTTCAGCTTGAATAACAACACACATGAGAGAATAATGCTTTATTAGAAAAACATTAGAAATAATAAACTTGCAATTAACCTAACGAATATATAGTAAAAATAGAAATACAGTCATGTCTAAAACCTTCTAATATGGAGTTTTATTTTATTTGAATCCCTAAATTCTGAGGTGAGGCAATCCATCTTTGGAATAAATGCTAAAAACGGAGAATAATTAGTAAACAACACAACAAAAATAATACCTAATAATTCTACAACTACAATAAACCACTATGTTGGTATTTATTAATAACAGCAAATTATATTAGTAATGATAATTACTGCCAATTACTGTTTGAATTAAGGTAACATTTATGTGAAGATGTAAGATTAATAAGTGTGCATGTCTTTTTGTGTGTGTGTTTTGTGTGTGAGTACAGACAGAGGGAACAGTTTGCCCTCCTCGTGCCCCCTCCACCAGAGCATCTGCAGGCTGTGCACTGGGCTCAGAGGGGAGGGGGAGGGGAGGGGGGTGAGGAAAGAAAAGCAGTGGCTTCTATTCATGTCATGGCGCCTTTCATTGGAGGAAGATGGATTTATCTCTCTCATTTCTTTATTCTGTCTCTGCTAACCTTTTAGGTCAGATTGCAGGGGAACGTTGGAGAGACACCGTCACGTGACCCCCGGTACCAAATGGTCTTCCGGCAGTGGCTCTCAATAAGGACCGGAGCACAAGAAGACGCCGCCACTTCTCTCAGAAATGCAGAAGACAACATACTACGACAACTCCTCAACGCTTTTTGGTGGCTACTCGTCCTACCAGGTGCAGGGGGCGGCAGCGGCAGCAGCAGCCGCCGCCAATGGCTTTGGGGGCTACGATGCCCCGGTCCCAGTGTCCCACCACCAGCCGGCCTTCCAGTCGGCGACCCATCTGGATGTGGATTCGTACCAGCGCTCTGCCTGCTCTTTACAGTCACTGGGCAGTAATGGTGGCCACCAGCAGCAGCAGCTAGCCAAGACCAAGGAGCTGAATGGCAGCTGCATGAGGCCCAGCCTGCCGCCTGAGCACCACCCTGGCTCCCAGGTGTCCCCTCCACTGCCCCCCAACCCCAGTAATGGTAATACCGGGGCTCAGCAGCCGGGTGGCAGTGCTGGGGCCTCCTCAGTCTCTAAATCAGGCCCCAATAAGTCATCTAATTCTTCCTCTTCCACATCATCCTCTACATCATCCTCCTCCTCACTGCCGCCCAACCCAGCCTTGGCCAAGCAGATCTTTCCCTGGATGAAGGAGTGTCGGCAGACAACAAAGCAGAAAAACTGTTCACCCAGCAACAACTCTGGCAACGGTGTGTTAGATTACACCTGTCTCTGTCTCTCTGTCATTGCTTTGATTTCCCCTCCCTATAGCACCACAGCAACAACACAATCTCTCCCTCTCTCATTACTCCTTTCCTCAGCTATCCATTCCTTTCCTCCTTCATTCTCTTTCCTCATTAGCGTCTTTGTTCCTATTATCCTGCCTTCTCCTTCTCATCACCACATCCCTCTTTCCTCACCTCTCTTATCAACATCCTCTTTCCAGGCCCAAATCCCCAGAGGATGTAAGATGTTTTTTAGGCTATTATGGCAAAACAGGTTTCCACAGGCAATAGTACTGAAAGGGAAGTGACCACGGGCAACTAGTCAGGCTGTATATTATTGTTCTGTATCTGGCTTGTCAGTTTTCTGTAGTCCGAGGTGATTTTCCTGATCTAATATGGCTGTTAATTTAACTAATGTGGCTGGTGAGCTTGATTCACTGAAGCATTTAACGTTGCTGTGAAGACAGAAAAATATTTACCTTAAATCAAAACCAATTCTACCTTACATTTTCACACATGAGTTAATTCATTTGAGTCTTTTGTCTGATTAAAGTCAATATTTAGCAGTAGAGTTGCTTTCCATTCCTTAGTTTTGGTAGTAAAATAGGTCAAAAGTCAGAGGCAGGTCTGTCTGAGAAATATTGAAAACCTTGAGGTATGCAAGTTAATGTGTAAAAATAAGGAAGAAATTTATATTTTAATAACAAAGAAAATACACACAAATACAAAAAAGGGAGGTTAGGTTGTGTGTGATGTGTACAAATGAAATACGGATGTTTGGACAAAACAAATCAAGAACAAAAATGCATCTTAAAATAAGGATTTTCACTTCATTTTAAAAAGTTAGAGGTATACTGTGTGTTAACTGCAGAGCTGATGTCCAAAGGATATTAGCTTAGCTTAGCATAAAGACTGGAAGCAGAAGGAAGCAGTTAGCCTGATTCTGTCTAAAGTAAAAAAAAACACAAAAAAACGTACCAACACCACTAAAGATGATAAAACTATTGTTCTTTTTTTGGAACTGTACATATGCAGAAGTGTAGAAAGAGCAGCTTATGGATTTAGAGTTAAATGCTGGAACGGTTGATTATGTTTTGTAGTGATTTCCTGGAGTCATGGGCGAGGCTGCCAAGTTTGGTGCTATCATGCCAGCACAGAGTCCTGTACTGAAACTTGTTTTCACCGATTGCATCTGAAAACTTGTGTTGAAGGCAGAATGCTGCAAAGGAGTGCTAAGTGGATGGACAAACTGTTGTTTCTGATGGCATAGTTCCATCATGAACCATAAATGAAACCACAGATTGTCATTTTATGTAATCTGAAACAAAAAAAGGTATTCAAGGTGGAAATGGTATATTTCTTAATATTTGTTAAGAGGATAGTCACGGACTTGATACATAAACGGACTCTCGTATTAATGACAACTAAGCAGTGAGGAGGTCATTATAGTAACAGTACAGTTTACTAAACAGATGGTACAAACCTGCAGTCAGCTGTGTGTACACCTTCTTTCATTCATTTACCTGCTCCTCCTTTCCCTGCATCTCCAGCCTGCCTTCTGATTACTCTGCTCCCTCCCCTCTCTGGCCTCCTCTCTCTCCTCTTCATTTTCTCACCTCCTTGGAAAGCCCCTGCAAGTAGGAAGATATTAACAGAATGAATTTAAATGTCATGTACGATAACAGATGAATAGATTTTCAGAGAGAGGGAGAATGACAAGAAGACATTTGAAATGAAAGATATTAGCAAATGGAAAAAAATACAACTGGATGATAAATTTGAATATCATCTGCATGTCTGATAGTGGGCAAAGAACACAGTCATTGAGGCAGACAGATATGTTATTTGAATTGGTAGTTATCAATGAGAAAAAATAGGTTATGCCATAATGAATATGAGCCTGATATTCATATTCAAAAAGCTTTCAGTTGACCAGACAAAGAGCTGAGAGAAGATTAGGCTGTTTATTGATGGCAATTTGAAACAATCATTCAGAGGATGTCACTGCTCTGTGAGACAGACGACACAGTGGTTACTTCTGTCTCTGCCCATATAAATAAACACTGGAATCAACTGTTTATACTGATGAGAGAGAGATAGAATGTGGAGCGATAGGATCACACTTCTTTCTTTAAACTGTATGGCATCCGCTATTATTAGTATGAACACATAGCAAGCATGCACATAAGCCCATACCAACATACTCATAACAGGCGCTTCCTGCATGCTTATAGAGACAGGGAAGAGACACTCTAGCTCAGTGCTTCTGTTTAGTATAGAATAAAATCATGATGGAAAAATAACAGCAGTCCTGAGCTACCAAAGTATCATATGTTGCCGTCTAATTTAGCTTACTTTAGCAGCAAACCAACCACCGTGCACGTTAGTCGTTTTACATATGAAACACTTAAAATTACTGGGTTGAAATGAGGCGGCGTCTACCAGAGTTTTACTTTTATAGCCCTGTGTCATTACAATAACATGTTGTATACCAAAGTAACTGCGGGGATCTCAAAACACAGCCACAAATAAGCTGTAAACAAGCTCCCAGGTTAGTCACATTTATTTGGAAAATAAAGTTAAGGAGAACAATAAAATTATCGGGAAAAAACGTCCCTCACAGTTTAGAGACAGGCTTCCTGCTTCAACTTTCACCTTTTTTACCTGAGCATTCTAACCTTGCTGTTCAGCTGTCAATAACTGCAAGTGTGTTGTATTAGACTGCTTTGGTTTCATCCAAATCAACCCAATAAACTGACAAGCGAGTGCACATTATCTACTTCAACTATCAGCTTGTTTATAGCCTTACTGCACAGTGGGTTATGTTTGTTAACTCACTTGGTCTATTTTTAGCATTATCTCTCTTCCAAGAGCTGAACAGTTACTGTGAGAACAACATCGTAATTGCAGATTAAACCAATGACAGGAACTATAGAAATTAAACCCAAACTGTAATAAACATCCAGGTTTTGTCCTTTTCACTATGGCAACTGCACTGCTAAAAAAAACAGTGATATGGAAGACAAGGATAAAGAGTCTTGTCATTTCCTTTACACATTGTCTAAATTATGACTTTTACTATATATTTTCCAACATTTTTATTTTTCTCTTTCTTTTTGTCAGTAACGTACATGTGTTAAAGGGGCTTTAGAATAAGCTTAGCTTCAGTTTTTATCTAAACACACTGATACCACATATTAAGCTGATATATTTGAGGTTTAACAGGTTTATGGCCTTTAAACAAATTATGAAAAGCTTCATGTACAGAAAATCTTTACAACTTCTAGGCACTTTATTTGCAAAAGTGATGAAAAGGATGCAGAATAACTATAGCTGCAAGTTGCTTAATCAATCAGCTTTTAATAATCAATTAACTGGTCAACTGTCCCTGATTCCAGATTCTTGAAATGTAGTATTTTCTGGCTTCTTTACTCTTCTATGACAGGAAACTGATTACATTTGGGGCGAGGACAAAAAAAGACATTTGAAGATCTTTTTCACCATTTTCTGACATTTTTATAGCCCAAACAACAGATCAAATAATCAAGAAAATGATCGACAGATTAATCAACAATACAAATAATCATTAGCTGCAGCTCTATAGTTAATTGTGGCTTTTGTATTAGGGTATTTGAGCTATTTTATGTCACAATTATCAGCCAGTCTTATTGACTTCAGCATGTCGTGTAAGTCAGTGGTTCTCAACTGGTGGGTCGGGACCCAAAAGTGGGTCGCGAAGCCATTTTTAGAGGGTCGCAGAAGCAAAAAAGTAGTGGTATGAAGTTTTTTATTTTAAAGGACGCATTTCTTATGACACAGTTTGCTTTCAATAGCAGGATATTTAGGGGTGGTGACACCAGTAGTTGCCCACTATTAACCTCTAGATTTGGCTCTGCCAGCTTACTGGAGAAATTTATGCTAAAACATACAAAAAATAAACCAAGGTGTGCTGAGAATCTGTCCAAATGGGCCAAAATATGCCCCAAACTTGGCAAAAGCGTCCAAATATACCAAAATGAGCACAAAATAAGCCACAATTTTCCCAAGCTGTATCAAAATGTGTTGAGACTACACCCAAATAAACTTTAATTTGTTAACACTAACAGAAAACTTCAACAGTTTGGGTCACGACCATTATTAATAGAGACATAGTGGGTCCTGAGGCTGGACCAGTTTAGAACCACTGGTGTAAGTAGCTGGTGGAGTTTTTAAACTGAAAGCAAAATGGTTACCTTCCTGCTGAGAGAGAACAAGTTCCTATTTCCAAAAAAAATCACATTTTGGTAAATAGGTAGCAGGTTTCCACTGGTGTCAAAAGCTCAGTGGTTATGAGATTCACCTAACTTAAGCAACAAAGAAATCAACTCAAATCAAAGCGAAAAAAGCCTTTTAAAAACCTATCATCCTTATCAGCAGGAGGATGTGTTCAAACTCCTTCCTGCTTAAGTGTTTCTGGGCAAGTTTCTAGTTCTATTAGAAGTCGGTGTTACTGTGACATAAATGTAGTGAGAAGTTTAGGTTTTCTTGGCGAGCTGATTGAAGTGAGAGCAGGTCAACCTCAGTTCCTGCTCGAGTCCTTGTGCTACAGCTGCTATTGCTGTGGGGGGTTTGTCTTTCCAGCCAAGATGCAATTTTGCTGCCCTCGGCCAGCACCAGGGCCTCCATCTCTTAATAACTGCCACTGTTATGAAGTGTTGACAACTAATATCAAGGGATAATTCCGCCGGCCTGCCTGGACCCCCCTCTGCTTTATTAAGAACCTGAATGCTTTCAATTTCCTCCAGCATGCAGCCTGATTGGGTTATATTCTCTCTACCTTTCTTGCTCTCTCAATTTTCATTTGATCATTTTTTATACCTGTTTCTTACTATATCCTCCTTTTTTAATATCCACATTTCTACCTTTTTTGTCCATTTCTCCCAATTTCAATCTCTTAATTTTCTAGGGGGATTTGTGCCCTCATGTGTCTTTTGATAGGTTTTCTTTTTATTCCCTGTATCTACTACATTTTTAAATTAAATTTTCCATCTGTTTTTCTCAATGCCCCTTTCTCGGTGTAATGTTTTCTCTTCTCCCCTCAGCATCAGGAGGAGCCGAGAGTGGTAGCAGTGGCGAGAAGAGTCCGACTGGAGGGTCGTCAGCATCTTCTAAGAGGGCTCGTACGGCGTACACCAGCGCCCAGCTGGTTGAGCTGGAGAAGGAGTTCCACTTCAATCGGTACCTATGCCGGCCGCGGCGTGTGGAGATGGCCAACCTGCTCAATCTGTCAGAACGCCAGATCAAGATCTGGTTCCAAAACCGACGCATGAAGTACAAGAAGGACCAGAAGTCCAAGGGCCTGAGCTCCAGCTCTGGAGGGCCCTCACCGACAGGCTCCCCTCCTCTGCCCATGCAGTCTTCCGCCAGCTTCCTCAACTCCATGCACCCCATGGGAGGCGGAGGAGGGGGCCCTGGCTATGATGCCCCATCTCCGCCATCCTTTGGCAAGCCCCATCAGGGAGTGTCTTACTCCATGTCCACTGCCTATTCCAATGTCCCCATGAAGGGCTGCCCTCCCCAGCAGAAGTATGGTGCCCCAGACCCAGACTATGGCGATCCCCATCCCCACCACAGCCTAGTGCAGGCCAACAGTGCTGGCTATGGGACTCCCACCAACATGCAGGCCAGTCCAGTGTACGTTGGGGGTGGCAGCTATGTGGAACCCATGCCTGGCTCGGGGCCCTCCATGTACGGGCTAAACCACCTTGGGCCCACGCCACCCCACCACCAAACCATGGACTACAATGGCGCAGGGCCCATGTCGGCCGCCAACCAGCACCATGTGGGCGGAGGGGGCCCCCCGGGCCCCTGTGACCCGCCCACACACCCGACATACACCGAGCTGTCGGCGCACCACACCTCGACTCAGGGCAGAATCCAGGAAGCACCCAAGCTCACTCACCTGTAGCAGGTTTGGAACAAAATGACAACGTAGGAAATAGTGAAGACAACACACAACAAGTAACACGACCTGACTCTCTAACAGACTAACTAACACGTGGGGACTCTACTGCTGCAACGGGACGGCAGAAGAGACAAAACAAGACAGACGGGAACCTTCCAGTGGTTTGTCCTGTGCTCTACAGCCACAAAGGGGACAAACAGTGTTCAGTGCTGTTTAGCCTCCACCCAGTTTTCACTGCCTTCATAAAGAGCGGCATCAAATCTGATTAGGACTAGTGCTTTCCTTGCTACCTTGGAAGAGCAGCTAATTCAATTTTAAGAAGACAGGTTGCGACTAGTATCAAGTAGCACAGATGGACCTAAGCCAGTCATGTTGCCCAATAAGGAGATAAAAGACACATCTCTGCAGTGTAAAAGTACTAAAATCAGTAGAAGTTGCCAAGATTTTTAAAGGTTTTTTTTTTAAAGCTCTGATTTAAGTCGAAAGTAAAGGAAACAAATCTTTAAACCACTTACCAGTGTATTATCAGAGTTTTTAACTTGTCCTCTGAAACCTGGTTTCTTTTGCTCACACATTCAATCCTTCATATGTTTTAGAGTGCATTAACAGAAATGTACTGTCATTTTACAACTCTTGAGACATTCTACAGATGCTTACAACTTGCACATGAACCCTTTAACATAAATTTACACTCTAACACTTACACCCTCAGTGTATTTATTCGTCCCGGTGCAGCGAGGCATATTGTCAGCCTGGGAGGTGAGATGTACAGTCAGCTGTCCCCCAGGAGCCACCCTCCCCACCCATCCCCAAAAATGTCAGGAGGCTTGTCTCATGGCACTGGTGCAGAGACATGCCGGCAGCACCATTGTTTAGTCACTTTTCATTAGACTAATAATTTACAGCACAGTTAATCTGAAAACTGAACTGCAGACTGCTGTGTTTGAACAAAACACATGTTGGAAGGACAGATGTCTGCTTTTGATTAAAAATAGTTGATTAAAAATGCCTCTTTGTTATATTTAAGTCACTCATCAAAATAGCTGTAGCATTAATACTTAGTAATGAAAAAGCCTTGCTCCATGGATTTCTTGTGCATTACTGGGCTTTTCCACACAGCTTTTGTGTGGGCAGGGCAAACTGCAGCAGTAGTTCAGATAGCATGTAGTAAAAAAGCCTATAATGACTCGGTTAGAGCTAGTATGTGGTTTAAAATTATACTTTGATAATAAAATGTCCCCCCTAAGACACACATATACAAACAGCTATCCCGCCTGGTAAATGAAATAGTTGAGATTTTAATGGGCAGTTAACGAGGTGGTTAGATTTATGACGCTGAGCTCTCTCCCCCTCTAGGCAACACATGTTGTTGTCAGCCGAACTGAGCTATGTGGAGGGCTCTGCCTCTCCATCAGCCAGAGAGAGGGAGCGAGAACAGAAATATATGGCTGGAGCTGGCAGCACTCATCTTCCTCTGTTCCCCCCGTTTCACAGAGCACATAAAAACCACTGGACGGTCTTCCCCTCGCTGTCTCTTTTTGCCTCCTGCCGTACCCATCTCTGTCCGTCCAGACCGAATCACTACTAACCCACTGTCTCCTGTCTGTGGCAGCAGCACATGGCTTCTGAAGGAGGCAAAAATTCCCACAATCCCCCACAGACTGCGCCCCCACACACATCCATCACCACACGTACACCCCTCCCATCACTCGAACAGGGTTTAAGAAGCTATGAGCTCAAAGGCTAAACTAGCTCCTATAGACACACATCTGTGCTAAGCTACTTTAGCTGATCACACCTTCATACAGCAACGCTAAGCTAGCTTCCTTTCGTTGACACACATCCACAGGCAGGGTACGCCAGCTGTTGACATCTTCAAACAAACACATGAGAGGACATGGAAGAGAAATTTTTAATGTTCTTATTTTAGCACATCATCGACACAGGGTAAATAATAAGAGTGGAGAACACTATTTATTTATGTTTGGGTAAGTCATTGCCCTCCTCTCTCTCTCTCTCTCTCTCTCTCTCTCTCTCTCTCTTTCTCTCTCTCTCTTTCTGTCACTCTCTCCCCTCTTTCTCTCCCCTCTTTCTCTCTCTTTGTCTCTCTCTCTTTCTCTCTATCACTTTGGAAGGGTTCACATACATTAGCGGACACCAATGCGTAAAAGTCCACATTTTCTATTGTTTTCTTTTGTTCTCACATATCTTGACTTTTAACGTGGATACAGGGTATATATTTGAACAAAAATGCATGTCCCAGAAATCTGAGCTGATGTGTACAACGCACTTTTAAAACAAACAGGGTTTATTTGTTTGAACCGTCAGTGAGGGCATTTTAGGGCAACACACAGTAAACCCTTACAGACTGTTTCACCCACTGTCCAATAATGAAAGAAGCTCTGTGTGGCTGAACCACCCTAAACTCACTGATGTTCAGGGAGTGAATCCATTGGGTTGTTCTTAAAAGTGCAGATTTTACACAAAGGCTTTTCACATCTGGGCATCATTGTTGCACTTAGAGTTTACATTTTGATGGTTAAAGGTAAAAAAAATAATAATAAAATCTTATTTTGAAGACGGAAGGCCCTCCAATCAAAGCGTCTTTCGCCAATGTGTGTTCAAGTGAACATTCATATATAAATATTTATTTGTTATAGCCAGTTTAAAAAGACTTTCTGTTTTGTATTATTATTATTTATCCTTCATGTATTTATATCGAGAAAAAATACTGTACTTTTTTAGTATTTACCTGTTATGAAAGAAAAAAAACAACATTGTGTTTCTTCTTGTCCATTGTACTGAAGTTACATTTTTTTAGTTCTTGTATTTTAGAAGAAAATAAGTAGTTTTTATGTTCCTATAATGACCCTTGTACATAAATGTCTTGGCTTGTACAGGGAAAAGGGCAAGGATGGGGATTGGTAACCCAGCCGTGCATAGTCGGAAAATTTAGACAAACTATTAGCTGGAAAAAAGAATGAGTCTTTTTGGAGAAAAACAACGTCTTTCTTTGCCCTTTGTAGCTCCCTTTTCTTTCATTGTTGAGAGAGTTGTCTGTCGAACAATTCTTTAATAAA
Organism: Dascyllus trimaculatus; assembly: GCA_024666655.1. Taxonomy (NCBI): domain Eukaryota; kingdom Metazoa; phylum Chordata; class Actinopteri; family Pomacentridae; genus Dascyllus; species Dascyllus trimaculatus. The sequence goes on from CM045458.1 coordinate 9,420,375, forward strand.
ATGTTATGTTATTCAGAGCTATCGTCAGTTTTTTAAGGATCTCAAGAGTGAAAAACTTGACTCATAATGTTCTGATAAATGATAAATGAAATGTCATCAGTCCAAAAACCCACAGAGCCCTGTCTGGAAAAGTCTTGTGTAGCTGTCAGGTGAAAACCTGCCAAAATGCTTTGTACTGATTGTCAAGGCAACATACAAACAACCCTTTGCACTGTTGCTCCTCTTGGTTGCCTGCTTCAGACAACAAAGTATAGCCCTTTTTCAAATAACTGCACACCAGAATTAGAACCCAGTTAACTTATAACTTTACTTCAAGTTCTATGAGTATGCAGATTTTATTGATTATCGGCTTCGCAAGACAGCTATTCAATATATGCAAAAACCTACTAAACCCTTTAAATTAGTTGGGTAACCTCAACAGTAAAAAGCAGTTGAGTCCAAAACATAACACTTTTTAAAGATAATGATAACTATTTTAGTTAGAAACTCTAATTCTATAAATTGCTTAAAAGTCACAGTATCTGGTCATCATTCCAGTTTGGGGATATTCATATGTCATAATGTGATGAGGTTGAGGCAACAAAGTGCTGCTCATGAATGCCAGATCAGGTGTAGGTGTGACTTCTTTCAAACAGCATGTCTCTGGTTCAGAGATGACCTGACACTAATGCCAGTATTGAATATCGGGTCAATGCCTGCAAGGTAAAACGTGGCATCACTGTCAGAGAACTTTTTCAATAACTCAATCCAAATCTAAGGGCCACATGTAACATGACAGAAATCAAAAGACAGACTTCAGATCTGTACTTTTATACTGTAACTAGACAAAAAGAACAAGCCACAAATCACAGCCTGCTAAGCTACTGTTTAGCTGCTGACTGGGATTTATTGTGAGCACCAGTGATCCAATATGATAATGTCACATACTGGGCTGCTTCCCAGTGAATGTTTAAAGTCAGATGCAAGGAACTATTCATAATAAAACCTGATATCTAAAATATTTGACACCTCAAGAGTTGCTGCTTAACCTTACTGTGTTAAGCTCTGTTGTTTTGTCTGACAACTACAGACCAGGGCCAAATCAAAAAGTATGTTCACTAACAAAAAAAGCTCTGACTCAGTGTCCCAGTGTCAATATCAGTCAACTCTACCGTCACATTTCGGCCTCTGACATGTACACAGCAGTGATAGCAGTCACTGGTGCTGAAAAAAACACTCTATAAAAAACATGATACAGTTTTGGAGGGCAGATAGCAGGTGATGATTAGATGACAAAGATCACTGTCGTCCAAACATCCCAGCTAACTGAGCAGTGTTTAGGAGCCGGCTCTGTGGGACATAAACAGCTCTACTTATTTACTCTGAAAATGTTAAGCAGCACTATGAGGTGTGGCTAAAAGCTCTGGAAAAATCCTGTGAGTGGGCACTAACTGAGTTTAGAGTTTGTGACCAATAAGCACAGCTACAGTAACCTATCAGACAACAGCAGATGGTTGTAGTTGTATTTATTTGGCACCATTCTTGGCTTAGTGTTACCATAAAGAAACCCACAGAGGAGTCTCCTTTTCACTCCTTAAAACTGTTGCTACTTGAATTTATGACATAGCTGATTGTTGTCTGCTTAGACTGAACTTCTGTGTAACATTTTCCAGCTCTCTTCCTTCCTCCATCTTTCTTCTTCATTCACACAAACACGTGCAGATCCTCCTGATAGCTATGTGTTCATGTTTATGACTAAAAAAAAGCCCCGAGGCTTGCGCCTTGGCCCGGTCACGTGGTCTCTAACCCGTCACCCCACCTCCCCCCTCGAACTTCCCCCCTTCCCTCCCCTCTCTCCAGCACGCGCGTGCTCAGAGGCCTGAGAGCAGCATAAAACTGAGGACATAAATCAGGCTCCCATAAATAATGGCCGTACTTCCCTTTACATCTCCGTTGGACTAACAGACAATAAAAACACCAATAAGCAGAGATTGGATCTAATTTATAGCCTCATAAAAACAGATGGAGAGCTCGGCTCGGCTTCAGCAACGCAGACACTTCTGAAAAGAGTACAGCTATTTGTGGAGAGCGCATTTACAGCCAGGTACACAGAGGAGAGTTCAAAAATTCTAAAGGTAGTTTCATAAAGATTCATTTGAGGCGTAATATTAGTTGGAAAATCTGTCAGAGCAGTTGTCTGTTAGGCGAGATCACATGGCTGGACTTATCATCTAGTACAGATCAAATCATATTCTTATAATAATATTAAATAAAATGATAGAAGTAGTAAAAATAATACAAAAATCTTAATGGACTAAACAAAGTGAAGGAAAACTAAAAATATATATTATGTAACACCTGAAGCCCTCTACTTTTTCGTTCTGTCCTTCATTATTATTATTTTGTAAACTAGAATTCAGGCCTTGGACCAATCAAAAGCTAGAATATCAATAATTAGCAATCACATTTTTAATTAAGCAAAATATAAATGTTCTTCCTGGAAAAAAATAAATTACTTGCCCTACATTTTTCAGTAACGTCGAAATAAAATAAATAGAAAAAAATAAATTGTGTGAATTAAAATAAAATAAAAAGTCACAAATCCCCATCTTCAGTCGACCAATCCACGCGCTCCGTGTCTGCACTGCAAAGACAACAACCGTTTCTGCTCTCCTCCAAAACTCCCAGTAAACTCCCGCGTAATTTATGAAAAATACAAATTTTACAAAAAAAAAAAAGAAGAAGAAAAAGAAATAGAGATGAGAAATCACAGCGGTTGTGATGTCGCAGCTCAGTCAGCAGCTTGTGTCTGCTGTGTGGGCTTGTGCTTGGTGTGTGTTCATGCAGCCTCGGCCTACTCACTGCCTGCGCCTTTCTGCTACGCTCAATGGCTCTCACTCCCACACACATTTCTGCGTTTTCTGCCTCTTTTTCTCAGAGCCTGGGGGTGAAACCAAACGGCATGGGAAAGAGAGGGAGAAGAGGGAGCGAGCTAAATTGCTTAAATCCATTTGTCGCTGGCATCTGAGCCGTCTTTCTTTATATTCAAACAGATAAAATACTCCACCATGACGCGCGTTTGTGCTGATTTCCTGCGCGTAAAAATAATAAAACGCTTCGAATCGTGGACCTAAAAGGAGAGAGATAGAGGGAGTGAGACTGGAGGTTTTTCTTGTTATTTAGGGAGAGAGAGGGGCTGCTGTCAGGCTCTTTGCAGGGAGAGAAAGATTGATCACCGCACTTCTTTTTTTCCCACTCGGGGCTCTTCGGGCCCTCCCCAAAATACCCTCTGCTAAACTCGAGAGTTTTGATCTTATAAAAATCTACATGTGTTGGGGCTGAAGGCCACTCAGCACAATCTCACTTTCTATTAGAATTCACATAGCTGCTTCTGTATTATTATTTTTATTATAAGGGAGAACAGGAGGCCAGCAGAGCGCTCTCTTTTTTTTCCAGCTGCACGGCACGACCTCGCTGTGAACTCTCTCTCTCTCTCTCTCTCTGCGTAAACACACCGAACATTTTTAACACATCACACTGAAGGGAGAGGGTGAGAGAGGAACCGTGGTATCTTGCAAGAAGAACTTTGGAGCCTGTGTGAAGAGGCTATCTTAGGGTGAGAGTATATTTAGACAAAAATCAGGTTGCTCTCCCTCACACACACACTCACAAGGATTTACCATAAATACATGAAAAAGCCTGGAAATACAAAAATCGTACACTTACACATGTATAGGTCCCCCCTCTCTGCCTCTCCTATAATCTAAGCTTCAGTCTGTCTGCTCTGTTAGAAACCAAACTGCTCCATCTGTACTACCGCTGAGTAGAAATCTCCATCATCCTCTCCTCCTGAGCTGCTGCGCCATCTAAAACCCTCTCCAAGTTTTCTGTGCCTAAGTTGAGGATTTTTCAGCCTCTGCCACGCTTTCTAAGATTAATGAGCTGAGTGTGTAAACAGCAGGTCTTTTTTCCTGAAGAAGACATATTGTAAACGGTTCTGGCCAGCTCCGTTCACCTAATGTTAACCGTCATTACATCACCCAGAAGACTGGAAAAAATGTCCGAGAGATGCTCTATTGTTTGTGCGTATCAGCGGGCCGAGACGCACCGACCCGTCGCCCACACGGCGCACATGGCGACCGGTCGCCTTGTCGTTTTTTTTCTCCCCATATTTTACCCCCCGTAAAGACAAAACAATAGCAGCTATCCCTTGATATAGCCCCTGTTTGCCACAGCTATTTGGTGGAAAAATAATAACGCTGCTTCCCACAGCCATCACCGCCGCCAGGCCTGGGCCCCCAATTGGCTGTTTTGGGTCACATGACCAGGAATTGGCTGCAATTTCGCCCCATAGTTCTTCAGTTTAGCCTACCCAGGTCCCCATACGCTAGTAATATCACCAATATACACAATTATTATATAGCCACCGCATTTACGCCATTGCGGTCGGGAGCCTACATGCTCGTGCGTTTTTTCATTTCGTTTTATTTTTTTAAGAGGCCATATTGTGTTGTGTGCGTGTGCGAGCGTGCGTGCGTGCATGTGTTTTGTTTTTTTTTTTAATTTTGGGGAAGGGATTGTTCGGGGGTCTCGCCGTTTGAGGCTGAAACCGGTTTGAGGGAGCTATGAATTTTGAATTTGAGAGGGAGATCGGTTTTATAAACAGCCAGCCGTCCCTAGCAGAGTGCCTGACGTCCTTCCCCGCCGTCCTGGAGTCATTTCAAACTTCATCAATCAAGGAGTCGACAGTAATTCCGCCTCCCTTCGAGCACACCATCCCCAGCCTCAGCCCCTGCACAGCCAGCCAGCCGAGATCGGCTACTAGGAGCCAGCAGAACCGGAGAACCTCCGCCACTAATGGCCTCCAGACGCACCACCGAGCCGCCCAGCAGCCCTGCCCGCCCGGCCAGGCCCCTGCTTCGGTCACGGCCACCTCGGCCGGTCCGCTGGCCCACGAGTTCCCCTGGATGAAGGAGAAGAAGTCATCCAAGAAGTGCCCCAAGCCTGGGAACAGCTCAAGCGGTGGCGGATCCATCATTCCCCCCGCCTCATCCTCCCCGTCGCCAACCGCCTCTGGGTACGCTTCGGCGGGCATCGAGTCACCCACAGGTCGGTATGCTGGGATGCGGGGGCCACTGTGAATGTGTGTGTGTGGTGGAAGTGTTAATTGTGTGCAGCATGCTCTGTGATTTTCCATTTGTGTTTTCATTTCACAACCATTTCAGAAATAATCCACCAGTCATTGCATACAGCATGGATTTTGTTAGATGACATTGTCTTTTTCTCCCTCTGTGTGTCTGTGTATTGTGCAGTGCTGTGATGCTGTGTCAACAGGGAAGCCATATCTAGACCACTGCATTATGCTGCAGTGCTTTGCACACTCTTTCATCATGCATTTAAAAATGCAGCCATTAACGTCTAACACATGATTCCTGTCATTTAAAGAATTAATATGTACGATTTAGCCATGCTGAGTGCAAATCTTCAACACTATGTTATTACTGCGCAAGAGATAAGCCCAATTTTCCAAAATGCATTGTTTCTATGCAAAATTATTAATGGTGCGTAAAGACGCACAAAAGATGGATTTTTTATTTCTCCATTCTGCAGATGATGGCTGCTGTAGGTGGTATTATTCTGTTCATTGGGTGGTGTGCTTTCAGATCATCATCAGCAGCATCATCCTGGTATTATATATTCATAACACAACTGAGATGGTCGCCATATTGGATGGAGGTAGGAAAAGTCATGGCTAGGCAAAGCGAGTGAACAAAATATGGTGGGGTGGGGGCTGGGTGGGGGGTATAAGCTACATCCACACAGGAAACACACTGCACACAATCTGATTTTCTGGGTTCGGGTCTTTTCTTCCTCTTACATTGACTTCCATGACAATCAGTGCATTCTTCAAGTTTTTTTCATCCTGTAAGCCTTTTTATTTTTTGCTCTCCACAAATACAGAGTCCCACCCACTTTCATTTTTAAAGGGAATTCTTGTTTTCTCCTCTGCCTTTCTTGCGCAATTTCCTGCCTTTTCTGATCTCATTCAAAAAGCCATCCAGGGTTTTAGTTATGTTTCTGACAGATACCGCCACGTTCGTTTCACATCGACATTCCCACATTTCCATACACATTTCCGTCCAGTGCAGTGATTTATTTATGTTCCTCTTTGCATTTCTCTAGTCACACGCTGCAGCCTCTCACAGCAGGCTTGCTGCTCTCCTGGCTTTACAGGAGAGAGGAGAGAGAAAGCCACTGTGATCATCTGTCTTTATCTGGGCTTTGTTTTTTTTTTTTTTGTTGTTGTTTTTTTTTTACAATCACCAAATTGACTGCTCTTACATTTATGACTTTGGCTGCTACTGTAATTGCAAGTTGTATTTTTATGACACTTTTTGTTTTTTTATTACGATTTTATCACAGGCATAAGAGCCGAGGGGATTTGTGCCTGATGCTGAAGCTGCTTATTTCTTGAACGCAATAAAACTGAAGGGATTATACGTGGTTCTCATGAAACTAGATACCAAATCGAAGTTTGAACGAAATATAAAACCAAAATGTAACAATAATTTACGGAAAAGATCCTCTACATAATTCTTTGTGTCCATTTCCTTTATTTGTCTTTGCGTGCAGATCCGAGCCAGGCGGGTCTGGACGGTGGAGGAGCCGGGTCCCGCCGGCTGCGCACCGCCTACACCAACACACAGCTGCTGGAGCTGGAGAAGGAATTCCACTTCAACAAGTATCTCTGCCGGCCCAGGCGGGTGGAGATCGCTGCCCTTTTGGATCTGACCGAGCGGCAGGTCAAAGTTTGGTTCCAGAACCGGCGGATGAAACACAAGCGCCAGACCACGCACCACCGGGACGGCAGTGGAGGAGGCCACGAATCCAGCGACCCGGGCGGGTTTGAGCCGCTCGAAGGCGCCGACGCCTCCTCTCCGTACTCAAGCCAGCCGCTGGAAGCATCTGGCACCGGGGAGGCTGCATCAGAGAGCGAGCCGGGGGGCGGCAATCCATCTTCGGTCGCTGCTTCAACCGCCTACACTAATGACAGCGGGGACAATGCACAACCCACGCCGGAGGAGGGAGGCCGTTTGAGCCGTCCCGAACGCCCATCGCTGCCTGGGGCGCCTGGCTCCTCCGACTCCTCTGCGACCCACCACTCTCCGCCGGCCTTCACCGCGACGAACTCCGCTGACACGCCGGGCATGATGCAGCTGAGCGAGGCCGGGCCCGCGGCAGCAGCAGCGGCGTCTGAGGCGTCATTCCCCGAGCAGCAGGACTCCTCCATCACCTCCACCGCCTCATCTGCTCCTCCTGCCGCCCCCTCTTCATCATCATCGGCGCTCTCCGACCTGACCTTCTTTGCAGGGGACGCCTGCCTATCACCCAGCCTGCAGAGCTCCCTGGACAGCCCGGTGGATTTCTCCGAGGAGGACTTCGACCTGTTCACAAGCACACTGTGCACCATAGACCTGCAGCACCTCAACTTCTGAGGGCAGCAGCACAGTTTCCAGATAAAACTAAAAATAAGAAACATGAAGGAGTGGATGGACAGGCCTGTGTGGATGAACAATCGAGCGGAGCAGACAACACTCGGCGAGGACTCTGTTGTTAAAAAAGCATAAAAGCTTCTCGGCAACATTCCTGAAACATTTCTGAATGAAAATTATGTTCCTTTTTAAATATATTTTTTCTTCTTGCTGGTTTTTATTTTGAGGCTATAATGTAGATTAAGAGAGATGCAGTTAATTTTATTTTTTAATTTTAAAAGTCAAAGAGGGAATAGTTTTTTTCCCCTCGATCGAAACGTTGTGGATTTCTTTTTAAAATCTCCCCTTGTCCAAATTTTCAGGTATTTATTGCCTTTCTTGTTTTTCCATCACTTTTTTTTTCTTTTCGGTAAAACCATTAATCCTTATCAGTGTGTGTGGATTTGTTTCCTCTTGTCCATTCTACGTGCAGCTTCGTGGATCCTTCATAACTTCTCAGGAACTGTTCACGGAGTCACGGTGCAGATAAAAGCTGGACTGCTTTCAGAAAAAAAATCTAAACTGAAGAATGAATTCATTCTCTCTCTGAGCGACACAAGACGAGAGGGAAGCCCTGCTGATGACCCGAGGTTTAGACCCTAGTTTATTTATTGAGATTCTTTAATAGTGAAAATCCAAATTATTTATTGTACATATATTTTCATAGTGGAATAATAATAATAATAAAATCACACAAACATTTACGATGTGGCCCATGTGGTTTTGTTTTATAGCATATGAATTAATAAAGTTATGAATAGATATTATACAGTAATTCTGCTAAAACATACAACAAGCAGTAACAATTTATTTTACTACTAATAATAGTGCAAATTTATGTAATTATAAAACCGGCTTTTATGGTTGCTTTTAGGCTACTAACAACAATAGACTACATATATATATTTTGTTTTTTTTATTATGAATGATGTTTGGATTATTTTATAGCCTGAATAATAATTTTATAGCTTGCAATACCCAGTTTCTAATTAAATTCGAGCTCAAATTTATTATTTTTAAAATTTGATTACGAATAAATAATTCAGTCTCTTTTTTATTATGGCCTATTACACCTTTTAATAAATGCCTTAATTTTGTCTCAATATTTGGCTAAAATGCTTGGCTGTTTTCCCACAGCAGAGTAGCCTGATATGGCCTAGTATGGCCCAGTATAGTGTAGTTCATGTGTTTACACAGAGATAACCCTGACATTTCGGAGGGAAATGAGATATTTTCCAGAGCTGCTAATCTCTGTTTTGCTTCACAGCTTAGCTCAGCGGCTAGAGCAGGAGCTAACACTTAGCACCGCACGGCCCTCCACCACTAGCAGCAGCAACAGCTAACTCCAGGGCTAACAACAATGTAGCCTGTCTACTAACATCCAGCGGAGCTAACAACAGACTAGCACGGCTCACCTGCTCTGGGTAGTAGACTATGTGAGCACAGGAGCAGCTCGGCCTGTTTCTGTCCCGTCATTAAGCTAGCAGTGATAACGTGAAGCTAACCGTGAGGTAGCACAGCTAGCTTCCTGCCATCAGTGCGTGTGGATGTGATGCTAACTAGCTGCTCCTCCTCCCGCAGAGTCAAAATGGCGCTGAAGACAAAGAAGGATGTGAACAATGAGCAGTGGCAGCCATTACAGGATGACTGGCTCACTGTGACAGGCACCGAGAGAGTGTGTGTCTCCGTATGAGGGGGGAGAGCAAGTCAAAAAGACAACAATGACTTGCTTTTTTAGACTACATGACGGGTTTGTCTTTTCTTCTTGTATTATTATTGTTATTGTTATTATTATTATTATTATTATTATTATCATTATTATTATTATTATTATCATTATTATTATTATTATTAGCCACAATAACAACATAATATAGATATATTTTAGCATGCAAAAACAAATCGTAAAAAATATGTTGTCTGGCAATGTGCAGACCTATGACTCAGACTCAAAATTTAATTGTAGCCTTATACAAATTTAGCCAGTACACAAAATATGTTATCTGGCAATGTGCAGACCTATGACTCAGACTCAAAATTTAATTGTAGCCTTATACAAATTTAGCCAGTACACAACATGGTAAGGCTAATGACTATTTCCTTGCAGTATCATTGTATTTTGATTGTCACAGTCAATGCAATGGTCTTATACCTGGCGTATGTCTATTCTGCAGCTACTGAATAATAATGATGCTAATAATAATAAATATTTTTTAAATGCCTTGCTAAAACAAAGTTTCAAGCAGATATTAAAAATCCAGGGATTAATACTCACAGACAAACGTCAAATATATAATAGAGCAAAATTACAATGACCATGACGCAAAGGATATTTTTAAAAAGAGAGTAGAAATAAATAGGAAATTATACAAATAAAATGATAATATATAGAGGAATCAAGTTTTTTTTAAAGCCATAATAAAACTAATTAGTAAAAGGCCTGAGGATAAAAGAAGTAACGTTTCAAAAGAATACACTGACGCTGGCAGTCTGAGATCCCCAGAGAGGGAATTCCAATAGCTTAGAGGCACTTACAGCAAAGGACTGATGATTTCTGGTCACAAGGTGAGATTCAGTCACAGTCAGAAGGTTAAGCTAAGTAAAAGACAACTGGACTCATCTCATCCAAAAGGCTTCAGTAGTTCCACAACTTCAGCCTGGTTGTCTCCTACTAAAGCTCTTGTGATTACCATGACCAGCTAACTTAGAATCTGCAAAGACAATCAGAAAGTTTCTGCCAGAGCATCTTAAACAGCAAAGACGCTCATAAGGTGTTTTAAAAAATCAGAGACATACAACAACACTTGCTCGGGAATGGCTTCAGAAACAAGCAGTAAAATCTTAGAATCAATTCTTAAGCTAACTGGTAACTAGTGAAGTCTGGCAAAAATTGGAACAACACGGTCACTTGTACTGGAACATCTCAAAAAACACATTTGTGACAAAAGTAATAATGGACTTTAAACCATAATCCTGCTGGATCTCCAGCCAAGCTCAAATGCCCTGTCACAAAACATAATTGATGATAAAGATATATTAACTTTTTGTGGTAGCCTATTATCAGAAAGGCAGAAATAAAATGTTGTTTCCTCTCAATAAGCTGAATGTGGACTTTAAGAGCTCCAAACGACGGAAATAGAAGTGAGTCCAAAACTAAACCAGCTGAGCTCCCATTGGAGATGTCTGGTGTTCTTTTTTTAAACGTATGTACTTATGGGGATTTTACATTTCTTCAGCTGAACCTCATTTAAACATTAGTGTAACGTGGGGTGAGTGAACGGTGGCAAATCATATCAATCCACAGACCCACTAATATTCACTGCATTACTGTCTGACGGACTGATTACATACTAATGAGGTGAATTTATTACAACAAAATACCCGTCAGCTATAATAATAATGATATAATGAGTCCTTTGTGTTGCAGTGATGCAACATATGAAACAGCTTGGAGACTGAACTAACTGAGGTCTGTGCATGTGAGCACAAGTTTAAAACTGGGTGCGTAGTTCCCATGGGAACCAGCAGGCACATGACAGGACAACAAACAGTATTTTTGCAACATGGAATCCAATCGGGGAAGATGTCCCTGGATGGTTTTGGGTGAAGCTGCTTCTCCAACACTGTTTTTCTGCAGCAGAATGTCATGTATCATTTAATGTAAATTGGTTATGAATGATAAACTGTTCATAGAGCTCTGCTGAATCACATCCCACTGAGCAGCAGATGTGTTTTCAATTCTTATAGCCTATAGTCTGTTACCCTAGAGTCACATGTTGAAATAATGCAACTGTGAAGCACATATATACAGGACAAAGCTTTACATGGTCATATAAAAATATCAGAAGGCTAATTCTACTTAAACTAGCAATAACAGTTGGTTTACATAAAATAAACTGTTCAAGCAGCAAATTCAGAAAACACAATAAAGACAACACCCGTAAAAGAATGTGCAAAAAATAATATATAAATAAAAACAATGCAATATGAAACACAAAAAGTGAATGTATTTGTAATTTATATTGACCAAAAAGTCAATGTTAAGTCAAATCTGTGTTTGAGAGGAATTTTATAGAAGATGTTATTCTGACTAATATGATTTCTTCAGAGATGACAGCATGAGGACACGGTGAGCCAAAGAATGAAGACATTTAATCTTCTGTCTAGTCTTCTTGGTCAAAAAAGAAGTCAGTGTCACAATATCTACTGTGCAGTCCTTGGCTTTTATTTAAAAGCAGATACTAAATTCTTAAATTCTAGTCAGCACTTGCACAGCATTTTCCTTTATTTTGAATCACTCATTCTCTGCAAGTATTGTACTTTTGACTACTTAGCTAAAGTACTAATTACAAATATAAGTATAATAGTTTGCAGGTTCCTCTTAAGGGTAGTTTAATGTGAATCAAAATAAAAATCATGATTGTGTCGGCGTATAAGATGTCCCTGTGGTAACACACAGACAAAAACAGTAGCGGTCCCAGAACAGAACCACAATGAACTCCATTACTAAAAGGCATCTCAAATGAATTTGAATCTCAAAAAAGGCCAGAGAAAGTGTGATTTTAAATATGTGACTCTAATGCTGACTCTCAAATGCTTGCCTGTTATTTCAGTAGCAATTAAAAGGCTAGCAGTGGTAAATGCAATGCAGAGATCCAAAAATTAACATTGCCATAAAGATTGGGCACAGGCCTTAAGTTACCGGTAAGCTAACAGGCTCCTGCTTCATTATTTCCAGCACAGATATGACAGTGGTGTCAATATTCCAATCAGATGTCTCTGGAACTTTAACTGTTAAACTCTTTGGAGTCGCATTTTAGCTGCAGTTGACAGAAATGCCGTATTTAGACTTACTATCTGCCAAAAAATCCACCATGTATCTGCATGTCTAATTTGGACCAGGAAAAAAAAACATATAAAAATTTCAGAGTAAATGCACGCAGAACACGATGAAGGCATGCTGTTGGATCATGTGGATGTCAGATATTACAGACTTGTCGTTACAACATTCCTAGTGTTGTGTTCTCACATTGTTGCTGCTTGGGACACAAAACCAGCAACTCATAATGAGCAGTGTAAAACATCATGTAGGAATTCAGTGGAACCAACAATTCTTTGCCCTTTAACTTAAGTATGTAAATATACACGTTTCGTTAAAAAAAAATCAGACCACTTCAGTAATGCAAATAAGTAGATGAGGAATTTGGAGTTGAAATAAATGAGGTTAACAAAATTAGCTTATTAGCAGACATCTCAGCGGGCATTTGTTTGAGAGTCAAAATGTTTCTGAGACTCTTCTCTTTTGGAGGTTTGACTGATGGAAGACATTTGCTGAATAAAAGTAGTTTTAATGTAGGCTCAGCAGGAAGAAATCAGTAATGTTTGTATGTATGGTTTCACTGATTTTATTCATTTCAAGTGAAACCAGAAAGATCACAGTGACACTGGGATTCCGATTCAGTCAATACAGATAGCATACAAAAAACGTACAATATGTAAACAGCTGGAGATTAGAGTGATTAGAGTAGAGGTTTTTTTTGGTTTTTTTTAAAGGAAGAGACCCAAAGTGTAAAATAATATGGATTATCCCTAGGTGGCAAGTGCCCCACATATCAGTCCACACTGACTCAAAAACTAAGTAACTTTCTCATTAGGAAGGGATCACTTCATCATTTAATCTTTCAGTTAATCTTTCAGTGTACACATGCAGGTGACTATTGCATGAGAAAAGAGAAAAATCCAAGTTTTCTTTATCCTTTGAAAAGACTACAATTGACAAAATAACTAAACTGAACTATTGCCAACATATATTAAGGCATGAAAAAGGTGTGTTAACTACAGGACTGGGTTTACCTGACTGACGACTGGGAGCTACGACAGTCACTGCAACACACAGTCTCTTTCTGTGTCTCCTGTAACCATCCATCTAAGTGTATCTTGTAGACAAAGAGATTACAGCAGAGTACATCTCTATGCTGGGAGACATATCTCACCTTCTGAGTGCCTGTATGTGTGTGTGAGGCAGAGACTGGGTGTGTGTGTTCCAATAATCTCTCTCTCTCGTGGCTGTCACCGCCTGTCGGCCTGCTGCCATGCTGTAATACGCGGACTGCTCCTTTATCTCTTGCATCACCGTCGCCATCATTGTTATGATTTCTGCCCGTGTGTGTGTGTATGTGTGTGTGTGTGATATTGCATAACTCAGGCGTGATAGATCACCCACTTAGCTGCAGTGGTGAAATATGTGAGCGGTGGATTTTTATCATCCTAGGCGTCAAGAGGAAACTTTACCCTCAGACACACAGACAGTCCTGCTCTACTGCTGCACTAACTTTGCTGCTGACACACATTAAAACCTGCAAGTCAAAGTGATGGGTTTAAATGGTATGTCTTACGCCATTAATCTACTACTGTCCAGAAGACGACAATAACTGCAAACTATGGCATCTCTTTCTAACAAGACACCCTTCATAAAAGCTTGCAGCAAGCTACTAATAAAACCAGATTTGTTTTTTATTTTTAAAAAAATTCAGTTTGACTGCGGAAGAAAACCCATTTATTAACAACTTATTAATAACAACAACATACTTGCATGCATTATTGTAAAAATGGCTAATCTACATTTATAACTGCAGCATTAGACAATATAAAGGCTAAGCACCAATCACATTTTTTCACAACCTGGCAATTTTAATGCTTATTCTGTTAAGTGTGCTCTTTGCTCTGAGAGCAATGGCATCTGAGACATCCGTTTCAACACAACTTTTCATTTGGAGGTTCTTGACAGAGAGGTTTTTCTCAGATATTCATAAAAACTACACAGAGATTGGCTTAATGGCCACGTAACAGGGACTGAAATTCTCTCTAAGGCTGCCTCCATTTCTATGTACAACCAAGGCCAAGCCGACAAATGTTAACAACTGTGTGCCGTTATCCACACATATAAGATTTACTGAGTAAAACAGGAATGCATTGGTTTTTGTACTGAGCTCTTAATCCTGTATGCAAACATAAACACATTGCAAATTTCAAGTCACAGTGTCAGTGACTCCCACTTCACATAAAAAAGCCTCCAATCTACGCAACCATATAAGTCGTTTATCACTACTTTAGGGCTCATAGGAGTGTACGATACACATAAACGAAACCACTGTTGGGAAATCAATAACGAACATTAAGCCAAAGCTAAGGTAAAGGTGTTTGAAGTTTAGGCACAAACACAACTTAGGTTTAGGAAAAGATCATGGGCTGGTTTGAAAATAATAATGCTTTAAAGTTTGACAACTTTTGTTGCCATGGTTACAAAAATAACACACAGCGAAGGTTATAGAAGTCATGATTAAAAGAAACAAAGCAATTTTTTAGTTTGAGACAGGAAATAAAGAGTTTTAAAGAGTTCTGATGATCACTATCTACCTGCACCTCCTCTTTAAGCTGTGATTATACTCCTTTGTGGACATGTACAGAGAAGGCTGCAGACACCACAGACGTAAACTTTGAGCTGCGAGCATATGTCCAATCAAATTTACACTGCATGGACCCTAGCTAACCCTTGCAAATTCGCGGGAATAAATTGTAAGGCACTGGTCGTTTACAAATTTAGTGATTTTATAATAGTGTCACTTAACTTCCTTCTTTTCTTTCATCATAATGACTACGGTCCTTAAAGTGCGCTGTCACTTGAGTTTAAACAGAAATCAATCACAGCTGATGCTCTCTCACGCAACCACTAGAAGTTTAACAAAAAAAACATAAGTATAGGTTTTAACAAGATGCTGACACAAGTGATCTTTGGGATCACTTGTGTCAGGGGTCTTAAAGCATACTTAGTACACAACCTTGGCATTCAAAACTCAGCCTTTCTGAATTATACTTCTTATAGTCCAATATTTTTCTGAGCCAAATAGATGCCATTCGTGAAACTCCAGTGAATTTAAGTGACGATTAAACATTTGAACTTGTGCTTTTAGGTGCAGTTTTCCATCAGTGTCTGCAGCTCTTTTATGTAAGATCTAATATGACCATGTGCACCTACTACTACGGACTTGAATTAGCTGCAAAGAATTTACATTTCATTTTACCCTAAGGCACTGACCTTTGACCTTATCTATCCTATTATGCAGATTACATTAGTGTTCTGAGCATTAGATAAATTGCATTTTTAAATAATAGATGGATGTAATTATGACTTTTTTTTTTACTATATCTATTTTCCTCTCTTCATGAGTCATGTCAACAGATCATCTGTAATTGCTCAAACAGCACATGACCATTGTGCCAGTTCCCTGACTTTTGAGCTACAAGTAATTTTTCGTTCTAATCTTTTAACAAGTGAAATGTATCAGATTTACTCTAAGTATCACCAACTAACTACATCAGACAAATTGCTCTGCTTTACTGGCCACAAGTGTAATTTATCTAAGGTGTTTAGGGACCTGAAAAATTTGTCTAACTTCCCACCCCCTCACCCTGACACACACACACTCTGAGCCAAAAATGGCCGCCCGGTGTGAGAGAGATCAGGTTTAAAGAGAGGATACTGAGGATCAGGGCAGGGTCATGGCTGAAAAAACAGTCAACCAGGGTCCACACGTGTACATACTGTGTGTGTGTGAGTCATACACACATGTACGGCGAGGGAATTACTTCCACTCTGTACATTCTGCAAAGTGTGTGAATGGTATGTATATTACCATCCGTTCTTCTAGGTAAGACAAAGGCAGGTGGATCAATGCTTGAGTCTCTGAGGACCCCATTGATATACAGCTTTGGTGTATGTGTGTGTGTGTGTGTGTGTGAGAAAGAGAGAGACTGCTGGACGGCTGTCCCTACACGTGCAAACACACAACTCTGGATGTATATTGAGTTGTCAGGTGGAAACCTTGGAGGATACACACCAATCACAAATCACTCTGTGTACGTGTGTGTTGATGCACCAAAGTCCCCCTTGCGGTCTTTCTCTAATGGGTCAATAAAGAGTCATTCCACAGGATTTACGGGTATTTACCAAGGGACCAACACAGACAATTGTCAGTCAATCCAACTGCACCAATTAACAGCCAGTAAATAGACTGCTGAGTGGTCGACTCACACCACTAACCAGCAGTCATGGATTTTAAGCTAAAAACTGTCTGAGTAAAATCTAATGAAGGTGAAGCAACTAAATATGTAGCATGGCAAAAATTGCTGTGTTTTGCAATATAACATTAAAGAAAGTGGCGCTAGGTGTAAAGGGTCTCTTCATTAGTGGATCCTAACATACCCTACACCAACAGTCAAACCTCAACCTACAATAACCTTAACCACCATCCACAGCAGAGCATCCCTCTAGCTGGTTCAATAAAGCACCAGCCTTTATACTGCAAATCCATGAATCTAGACTAAGATAATGGATTATCAACACCTGCTGCATCTTTTTTGTTTCAAATGCATTCAGGTTTAGGTGCTTTAAGGGAAAATTCTGAAAAAGAAACCCAACACAAAGTCACTAAAAGTACAGATAACAAATAAGGCAACAATATTTTACTTTAAGTTACCTTGGAACTTGTGTTCATAGACAGGTCAGGTTCAGGTTTATCAGCATTGTTTCTTACTGATATCTTTCACATAGAAGTAGTCATCTTTTTACAGAAACATTGATCATAACAATTTAAAGGTTAGAAAAAAGGACTGGATAGTAATTTAAAGGAAAACAATATTCAAAGTTCAATGATAAGACACATCAAAGCAGAGGTTTCACACATCCACCCACTACTCACACCTCCAAACTCTCACCTTCTGCTACTTAGAGGACACACTTGCCCCTACCACCGTACTATGTCATCTGTCAGAAAAAGACATATGTTCTAATACATAGTATGTTAAAAAAACATGAATGTCCTATACTTTGTCTAGTCACATTGCAAGCCAACATGCTTTTTTGAACACTCTGACCCACAATCCTCTGTGTAACAGGAGCTACGTCACATACACCAGTGTCACAAGTGGTTATAGACAAGGCTGAGCTGCTGGGAGTGCACGCACAGATGGCGGATGATCTTGCACAGACAGATATCAATGAGACGGTAATAGCTTGAGGTGGAATGTTGTGATGAAGTTCCAGTTGCTTACTGCATGCAATGGTTTGTACTTTCTAAGAGTAGCTACAGTATGTACTGTATGTAACATAGATAAAGTATGCGATCTAGACTGCAGCCTATATTTTTTATTTAAAAAGACGAGGCATACAATATGGACATCATTTCTGGGGGTACTCAACTGGAAGCAAACACTGACATATAAAGTCAGTTTCAGGTTTTTGGGGTCTACTTTCCAACCTGCTCTGGAGAAGAATACATAATGCACTATAAATAGTACACTTCTCTTTGCACACATCCTTTTTTTTTGCTTGCTCACACAGCCACACTATTACTCTGTACTTTGCATCACTTTGTTGGCCTGCAGTTCTTGGCAGCTACAGAAATCCCACACAAAGCATAACATGAAAGAGCAGATAGCTCCAGTGATATAATGTCTGACTCAAGCTTTAAACCATGTGCTGAACAGGGAAGGCTGTTTTCACTATAGCGCCCTTTCAAAGCTTTTAACGCTTTGCAAAAGTTCAGCTTTTCATCCTGACTAATAGTCCATGATGCTTCTACAGCGTGCATCAGTGCAGTGGGTGGTACAAGATTATACTGGTTTTTGACTCATATGGTTTTTGTATATTCCTGATTATATAATTCTGAAATGTGTGCATTTCTTTTTACCCCACGATATGCTGGACCGTTGTAAGAACATATGTGATGCATTAAAGAGCAGATACACAGTGGAGTCAACATAAGAATCTACTTTTCACATGCAAATACCACTTTCAAAAGCCAAAGGTGGATCAGAAGCATCGAGCAGAATCAAACCATCATCACTACAGCAAAGAGGCTGTTTTCAGCTGCTGCCTCAACAACCGTTTGAAATCAAAATGTGATGATTTCTTGAAGGATGACACTAAATATACACAACCTCTTTCAAAATAACAAACTGAAATGTAGTAAGTGGTGAAGCTAATATTAAGTTTTGCATCAAAAACTCTTTTCAGTGGCTGAAATTAAATTAAATGTAATATTATTTTATTTAAAATGTTGCAGTTCAGCAGTATTACTGTAGTTCAGGAGTCACTGATGGTTTAAGTGTTTCTGTCACAACTATGGGATCAATCACACATCATTGTCTAGGACTAAAGCGAATAATTACTTTAATTAACTGTTTATTTAACTGTCACAATTAAGCAGTTATTCATGTGGTCTACAAAATGCCTTAAAGCTAGAGTATGCAGGATTTTTAAAGCATACAACGGAAACAGTTTCCACACCCTCTCCCCCCATCTCCTTCCAAAGCCACTCATCAAAAGCACATGAACATGCACTGACTGAGTGCTGCTCAAAGACAAACACATGACAGAGAGTGTTCATGTGGTGTGCGCTGCAATAAAATTACAAAAGGCCACATCATCACATTTGAAAAGTGTCC